>JADBJO010004743.1:142500-170000 GCA_016801955.1 Conus betulinus | reverse complement strand
CTCTCTTTTTTGGCTGCATTTACTGTCGTCTCAGATAGATCGACAGATAGATGAAATAGATAGATAGAGAGATCGACAGGTAGATAAGATAGACAGTCAGCGAGACAGACAGACAGACAGAGAAATAGAGAGAGATACAGCCAGCCAGCCAGAGATAGAGAGATAGTGTATAGTTTACGTCAAAAGTGGGAGTGACATCACTTGGCTGATGCTGAAAAGAAAAAATTGCGTCATGACTGTGACGTCATCGCCAAGTGATGCAAATCTCTTGACAGGATCTGGCGGCCCGGAAAAATCCCATCTTTGTACTTGAAAGTCTTTCATCACCACTCATGATTCACTCTACCACACACACACACACACAGCTTTTGGTCCTAATGTGGCGATTGGCAGTGAAAATGTACACCACCTTGTCCAGAGTGGACATTCGATGACCATCCTGCGCTTTCTGTTGGCCCCCTTGGCTAGTTTTCTTAAAATGTATTATTTGATGTCATATGTAAATGTTTTCATTACTTTACATACGTTTTTTTTTTGTTGTTGTTGTTTTTGTTTTTTTTTGTTTGATCCAAAATCAGTTTTAAAAAAAGAAAGAAAAAAAGAAAATAAACGAAATGGTTGCCATTTTTATCACAGACTAGTCTTCTTACCCACCTCAAAGGACTCGAGAGCTTTAGACACCTCTTCAGTTTTATGTCCATGTTGTGGGATTTTGGTGGTGGTGGTGGTGGTGGTGGCGGCGGTGTTGCTGGTGTCAATTTTTCAGAATGTAATCTCTTTACAGGGTTTGGCAGCCCGGAAAAAGTCCTTGTGTGGGTTCTTGTAATGAAAACTGAAAAATGAATAAATGAATGTTTTACGACACAGGACGTGGTGGAAGATGTGAAGAAGGAATAGAAAGCGTCACAGTTATACTTTGAAATCACAACCACGTGGCCTTGGTTTTTACTCAATGTAAAGAGACAGCTGCTTCAGAAGTTATGAAGTGACAGTCCATTTTGCGCATGGTGACCTGGGGGGGGCGGGGGGGGGGGGGGGGGGGGGGGACGAAAATTTTTAATGTTGAATCCTTGTGGTGGGGTGGGGTGGGGTCGACGTCGGGGGGGGGAGGGGGGGGGGGGGGGAGGGTGCATTTTTTTTCATTTTCTTTTTTGGTTTTGTTCTTTTTTTGTGTTTGCTTTTGTGAGGGTTTCTTTGTTCTCATCTTTTATCGCCTATCTGATAAATCTTGATGTGTGATGGATTTTTGACATACACACCTTTCCTCCTTCGTTTCATTTTCCTGTTTGGGAACTTTACCCTTGTTGGTCAATTCTTATTGTGATAGATTTACGATTACGACATATCTTTCTCCATTCGTTTCACTTTCTTCTGTGGAAGTTTCATTTGCTGATCAACTAATGTGTGATCTGTGACGGGTTTTCCACACAGCTTTCTTTCTTTGTTTCACTTTCTTCTTTTGGGGAAATGCATGGTTAAATCTTGGTGTGTGAGCTGTGGTGGATTTACGACATACCTTTCTCCCTTCGTTTCACTTTCTCCTTTGGCAACTGAAATCTGCTGGTCGACTGTCGTGTGATATCAAGTAACTTGATTCGCGGTAGGTAGTACCAGCAAAAAGAGCGACAGTCAGAACCGACAACAGCAGGAACGAACGTTATAACTAAAATAAATAAATAAATAAAATAAATAAATCACCGCTCCCATAGGCGTGTCTCTGATAGCGAATGCATCTCCAGGGAGGCAACTTGTAAATGAAACTAAAAATGTGTAGTATTGTCATCTTCATTATCTTCACCAGTATCCTTTATAGCCGTTATTATCATCTCGCCGTCGCCAGCTGCAACTGCAGTTACCACAGTAGAATACAGACACGACTATAGGTGATCACAGCGATCGATGCCACAAACTCAGCACGCCGCCGTGTGTTTCCTGTTGCAGGAACCGACAACCCAGACCAGCCATCATCCGGAGAGGCTTCCCCCCAGATCCGCGGCCAGCTTCAGCCAGTATGGCGTGAGGCCGTCCGCCCGGCCCTACTCCTCAACGTCCTCGGATGGCCAGCCCGAACCTCCATCGGACGGTGCCCCACCACAGCCCTTGAACGTTGACGCGGACCAAGAGACGAGGAGGAAGAGGACGACGAAGACATGGCCACCCGCAAGCTGTCCAAAGCTCTCAGCCCTCGTTCCAGCCAGGAGTACCACCCCGAACCCCCCTCCCCTCCCAAGCCCAGCCCCAGGCAACGTCTGGTGCCCCCCTCCGCCAAAGATGAGCACAAGGCTCAGGAGACCGTGGACTCCTCCGCTGCGGACACGCCGAGGAAAGCGGAACGGCAGTTAACGGTCAGCGAGATCGTGGCGGCCGCCTCCCGCCGACCTTCTGGCCGAGACGATGACCTCCCCCAGCCTCCTCCGGTGTGTCCCCCGGGTGAGGCGACGGTGAACGACGATGGCGGCAAGGCTCCAGAGAGTTCTTCTAAACGCCCGTCCAACGTTGACCCCGTGCTGGAAGTTTTCGCGAGCTCCGTCTGGAAGTGGAACTGACCGTGAGGACGTGCCGGTCTTCGCTGCCGCGGCCAGGAATGTGTCTTCTGACTATGCGCCCCTCACCCAAGTCCAGGTCTTTCTCCGAGAATAAGCAGGACGGTCTGGATTCTGCACGCACTCCCAGAAAAGGATTTGAGAAAGAGGCGGAAAGGAAGACAGAGGCGGAGGAGGTTGTTCAGGCACAATCAGCGCACGTGCAACACGCTGCCGCACCCCCGCCAGTTGCCGCCAAGCCCAAGATCCCTCCCCCTGTGGCTCCCAAACCCAAGCGTACATCCTCGGGCAGCTCCGACAAATCTCACTCTTCAGTGCAGTCTGACGAAGCGCCTAAAGACCTGCCGTCGCCGACGTTAGTATCCTCTAAGCTGAAAGACTTCGCCGACGCTGGCAGGGCACCCGCCGCTGAGGACTCCCAAAGCCGCAAGTTCGTGTCGTCAGCTGCGCGGATGTTCGAGAGGAAAGCGACGGAGGCGAAACCCGTGTCGCCGCTTACCAGACCCACCAGGTCCTCCGTGCCCGTGTCCTCCGTGGTGAAGTCATTCAACCGTGGCACTGACTCTGAGTCCTCCAGCAAGTCCGAGGTGGTGTGATGAGGAGGGTGTCCGTGGGGGTGAGCGGTCACGATGGAGGTGGAGGCGAGGGAGAGGAAGGGAAGCGCCTGAACAGTGCCCTCCTTCCTCCCAGCGAGCGGCGGAAGAGCACGCCCAGCCGCTTCTCGGGGTCGTCGTCCCTGCAGCTGACCAAGCCCAGCAGTCTCTCCCATCTCCGCCACCAGCCCCCTGCCAAAGGAGGCCCAGCCATTTCAGAGGAGGAGGAGGGTGACAAGGCGTCGCCGCGGTTCAACTCCGCTCTCAGGCCACGACACGGCTTCTCCACCTCGTCCTCCCTCAAGTCGGTCATCACCTCCAGGGAACAGAAGGAGGAGAAGCAGCCAACCTCAGCTCGGACCAACAGCGAATCCGACACCGCTGACGTCACTTACCGATCGCGTCTCTCCGACGCCTCTCCGCGGGATGTGACGCCTCGTAAGCACGCGTCGTGGTCATCTCAGACCGGAGACTCCCATTCCTCTAAAACGACCTACAGCTCTTCCTCGCTTCATCACACACCCCGCTATGGCACGGCCGCCTCTTCGTCGTCGTCCTCCTCCTGGGCTACCGAACACTCGGATAATCTGGAGTCCACCATGAAGAAGTTTGACGACCTTCTGTCCGACAAGCACATCTTCGACTCGGATGAGGAGCTTCCGAAGGTGTCCAACAGCGTGTCCCTAGACCTCCTCAAGAACAGGAATGCCGGAAAAGTAGCCGCCACCATGAAGTCTTCAGAACAGCAAGCAGCAGCACCTGCTGCTCGGGATTCCACCACCTCAGTGAACGCACCAGAGTCCAAAAAGAACGATGTCCGTGCTCACAAGGCTCCCAGTGAGGAATCCTCAGAGAACAGTGACGTTGTGAAAGACAAAGGTGTTGCGCTTTCGCAGCCAACAGAAGCTTTTCCGACCGTCGCCCCATCTGCAGATGGTGCAAGATCGGATGAGGTGTCTAGTAAAGCTCAAGCAGCAGTGGAGGAGGAATCTGCAGTGGTCACTGTTCAGACAACGGAGTCATCGCCTGTAGAAAAGACATCTAAAGCCGAGCCCGAGGAGAAGGCTGAGGAAGAGGACCGCCATTTCCAACGATCGGAGCCCGACGTCCAGTCACAGACAATCGCAGAGCAGTCGCAACAGTCAGAGGTCAGTGCTCAACATTTGGAGAGCTCCGTTCAGAAGAAGAGCAACAGAGAAAATAAACAGACGGAGGAAGTCTCAGAACATCCGCGAGACAAGCCACACCCGGAACCACCACAGCGCAAGCCCCGGCAGTCCAGACAGGTCTTGGAAAACGCAGAGGACGTTTATCCAGAGGCGGATTCCGCGGCTTCGCTCAACCTGCCCGAGACAGAACACACGTCTCCAGAAGAGCAGGCAGCTGCCGTCAACGTGTCACAGACGGAAGATGAATACCCGAATGAAGACACCGCACTTTCTCTGGACGTTGCGCAGGACACCATCTACCACCAGCAGGCCTCCACCATCGTCCACACCGTCATCTCCAACGCTCTCAAGGATGTGGCGTCCAGACCGAAACATGAAAAGGCTTCGGAAGAAGAGAATGATGCTCCTGCTCCTCCCCTTCCCGCTGAGGAACCCCCACCCTTACCTGGTGCTCCCCCTCCTCCGTTGATTCTAAGAAACACCGCGGACACCTTGATCAACAGCGAGGACCTGGAGGGTATGCTTCCTTCCCAGGGCGGCTCGCCAGCTAAGTCTTCCCCTCGATCACAACCTGCTGGAAGCAGCGCAGAAGTCTCCCCCCGAGAAATCCGCCCGCCCACGTGAACATCTTGGAATCCGAGGACGTTGAGCTGCAGATGGAAGACACCGTGCACGCCGACACTGCTGTGTCTGCCTTCGCCGCGCCACCGCAGCAGAAGGAACCAGTGTCTCAGGCCGAGGAGAACGCAGAACCGGTGGGGGACTCTGACGTGCTGATCTCTTTCCAGTCCTCCTCGCCACAGCCTCCGGTCCTGATTCCCTCCATCGATCTCACGGGTGGACTTGACTTGCCAGGCAAAGGAGGCGAGCTGGATCAGGCTAAAGAGGAACACCCCTCCGGTCAGCGACACCCTGTCCCAGGACTCCGGGGTGCAGGACGAGGACATGTCTGAGGACGGGCTGAGGTTCTCTCACGACGAGTCGCCCACCAGTCAGGGGGACTCTTCCCTCTTTGACACCGCCATCACGCCCGAAGAGCTTCCTCACCGCGTCACCAAGGAGTCGGAGCTGGTGGAGGAGGAGGTGAGCCATGTCTCCAAGTCACCGGTTCCTTCGCCACGTTCCAGAGTGCCCCCGCCTACTTCCCCTCGTTCACACCCTCCCTCTCTCCTTACCCCGCATGCCTCCCAGCCCGCCCGGACTGACGACGACGTTCAGAACGGTGTGGGCCAACAGCCTCATCCGGCACAGGGCTCGCTGAGCGTTCGGGAGAAACTGGTTCAGGACGTTGACGTGCAATCCGCTGATCCGACCCAGCCCGCGGTCGGTGTCAACAGGGACATCATGAACAACGACAATGTCAACAAAGACGGTGTACACAGTGACAGCATAGGCACCACAAACGTGGTCAAAGCACCGGAGGTTCCTCCGGAACCCAAAACCGCCCAAAGCTCCGCCGCCCGCTCAAGAAGACGACGAATCCGGCGATTCCGATTCCGCCGAGGTGAAGAGTCCCCGCAAATGGTGCATCCTGGACCAGAGCGGCAGCCTCTTCCTGCACGGGGAGGCCAAGTCCTCGGTCAAAGGTCAGGCGGCAGGTCCTCCGGCAGGTCGCCTCCATGCATCCCGGGGAGCTGGCGGACATGCTGGCGGCGGCCAACAAGGATCTGGATGAGGCCCATCACGCCCAGAACGTGGAGCTGAGGGTGGTGGGCGCCCGCACTCTGACAGGAAGGACCCTGAACGTGGGAGGTCAACCAGAGGGAGGACTACCTGGTGCAGGTGGGACAGATGGGCGTGGTGTGTGTGTGTGTGTGTGTGTGTGTGTGTGTGTGTGTGTGTGTGTGTTTGGCACGGCCTGTGTGTGCCTGCATGCTTTTCCTTGAACAGCTTTCTTTTAGATTAATGTTCGGTTAATCAGTGTGAATACTCGCGTGCACTTGTGTGAAGATCACGCATGTGCCTGCTTGTTTGTTTGTTTGTTTGTTTTTTTCAGGAATAGCTTGGTTTAGAGTTCTCTGGTTAATTAGTGCTATTGTACTTGTGTTGATTCTCTCTCTCTCTCTCTCTCTCTCTCTCTCTCTCTCTCTCTCTCTCTCTCTCTCTCTCTCTTTCACACACACACACACATGCATGCACACATATACATGCATGCACGCACACACACACACACACGCACACACACACACACACACACACACACACACACACACACAATTTATCTTTACACCAAAATTTCATTGCGATAACTGTGCCACACCGATCTAAGTCACTGTGACCTGAAATCTAACCCATCCATCCGTAGGTGACGGTATAGAACTACGCCACACTGTCCTATGTCACTGTGACCTGAAGTCCAACCCAAACATCTGCAGGTGGCGATATTTATGTCACACTGTTCTATGTCACTGTAGCCTGAAACTCTAACCCAGACATCCACAGGTTACGATATAGAGCTAGGCCACACTGTTCTGTGTCACTGTGACCTGAAACTCTAACCCAAACATCCGCAGGTGTCAGTAACTATGCCACGCTGTTACACTTCACTGTGACCTGAAATCCAACCCGAACATCTGCAGGTGGCGATGAATATGTCACACTGTTCTAGGTCGCTGTGACCTGAAATCTAACCAAACATCCACAAGTGACAATATATAGAACTATGGCACACTGTTCTGTCACTGTGACCTGCAATCCAACCTAACCCAAACATCCGCAGGTGACAATATAGAACTATGTCTCACTGTTCTATATCACTGTGGCCTGAAGTCCAACCCAGATATCTGCAGGTGGCAATATAGAACTATGTCTCACTGTTCTATTTCACTGTAATGTGAAGTCCAACCCAAATATCTGCAGGTGATCATATAGAACTGTCTCACTGTTCTATGTCACTGTGACCAGAAGTCCAACCCAGATATCTGCAGGTGATGATATAGAACTAGGCCACACTGTTCTACGCTCATTAAGACCTGAAGTCGAACCTAACCCAACCATCCGCAGGTGACGCGGGTGCACAGCAAAGAGAGCCCTCTCCAAGATGGCGACCTGCTGATGTTCGTGGACGGCCACACGCTGAAGAACCGGCGCCCGGCCCAGGTCCACTCACAGCTAGAGAGCACGGGATCCAAGGGCGTCCTGCTGACTGCACGCGGCGTCAAACTGCCCGCCTCGCTGGTTCGACTGCAAGGTAAACTTCCAAACACATTGGGAGGTGTTCCGCGCGCGGTGTGTGAGATCTACTGCTGTAACCTTAAGAGTGTTTAGCGTCAAAACGAAGTGTGACTTTTGGCGGAAAATGAAGCAAAATTGAGAAAAGAGAGGAGGATAGTTAACGCCAAGGATCAAATCATTTTGATCTTGCGCCGATATGATGAAAGATAAAGTGGTTTCTCGTTCTTCGTGTTCCCTGTCCTAAATGATGTTTTGGTGGTGGTGGTGGTGGTGTTTGGGGTTTTTTTTTTTTTTTTTTTTTTTTTGTTTGTTTGTTTTTTTTGGCTGGAGAAGACCCAAGAGGTCGAAATGCATTCATGTTTTGTCCAGTACTTTGTTCGTCTGTGTCTTTGGCGGTAACTAACCCCCCTCTCTTTCTCAGTTTTGATCCGAGTGTTAGTGAGTGTGCAAGTCGGGAAGGACGGGAAGGGGGGGGGGGGGGGGGGGTGTTGACAAGAGAGTATGGAATCGTGTCTGCGATGTGTAAATAACCGCCATAGGTGTATGTGTGATTATGACATGTGCTAAATATGACTATTGTTTTAATGCGTATGTTCGCACGGGGTCGAAAATGTTGTTTCTATGGGCTTCTAATGTGGTGGCGTGTACATACACAACTTTGTGTGTGGAATACAAATTAGAAAAAGAGAAACACTTAAAAAAAAACCTAATCGAAAAGGTAAGAAAAAGCAAAAATGAATGGGAGAGTTGAGGGGGGGGGGGGGGGTGTGATGAGGGAAAACAGGGAAAGAGGGAGAAGGTGACGTGTAGAGCGGGAGGAGGAGGAGGTGGCGGAGCGGGGATGTTTGTCTGTAGGTGGTTGATGAGTGAGTGTGTCTGGATGGGGGTGTAGGAAGGTTGCGTAATATTTGATGGTTCCTAAATGAAACGGGTTATTTACCTTTTGGGGGGGTTAAAGCTGGCAAATGGGGGTGCAGTTACGGCTCTTCCTTCCCCATGCAGTCGGTTCGTTTAGGTTGTGATTGGTTCGATATATAGATGGTAAGGGAATTCGGTGTTCAGATAGTTTACTTGATTCAAGAGGTAACTGGAAGGAGTTGCTTGTTAAACGTACACACACGCACACGCTCATACAACACACACACACACACACACACACACACACACACACACACACACACACACACACACACACACACACATACACGACACAGAGGTGTAAATACACAGATGCAGAGATATCAGTTACACACGCACGCATGCATACACACACACACACACACACACACACACACACACACACACACACACACACACACACACACACAACACACACAGAGAGAGAGAGAGAGGTCAGGTACAAAATACAGTTCAAACAATACCCCCTACCCCAACCCAACCCAACCCAACTTGCACTCCCACCTTCACCTCATTCCCTCTCGTCCCTCAACTCATTCATCTCCTTGTTTTTTTTTTTTTTTTTTGTTTTGTTTTTTTGTTTCAGAAGACAGAAGCTCCGACTCGAACTCGAACCCCGCGTCCCCGCGCTCCGTCTCCTCCCCGACCCCCTCCGCCCCCTGTGTGCAGGTGGGCCGGGGGTGTACGACGTGGTGATGGTGAAGGGGGCCACGGGGGTGGGCTTCTGTCTGGAAGGGGGCCGGGGCTCTCCCAGGGGAGACTCCCCATCCTCATTAAGCGGATCTTCAAAGGTCAGTGACGGAGATTGCGTGTGATAGAGAGAGGGGGGGGGGGGGGGGGGGGGGGGAGGGAGGGTGAGAGAGAGGAGTGGGAGAGAGAGAGGGGGGGGAGGGAGAGAGTGAGACATTAATTTTAGAGAGAGATGGGCAAAGTGGTTGTAAGAAAGAGGAAAGAGAGAGAGGCAGTTAAGAAGACGAGATGACAGAGAGACAGACAGACAGACAAACAAGGAGAGAGAGAAAGAGGCAGACTGGCAGACGCATAGAGAGAGAGAGAGAAGGAGACAGACCGAGGTTGGGAGAGACAAGGGGAGAGAGAGAGAGAGAGAGAGAAATGGGGAGAGAGACAGACACATAAGAGACGAGACGCACAGAGAGAGAGAGAGAGAGTGCAGAGAGACAGGTGCAGAGCAAAGAGAGACAGGCAGACCGACAGAAACACACAGAGACAGACAGACAGACAGACGAGTCGAAGACAGAAACTGAGAAATGCCGACGGACTGAAGGGCAATAGATCAAGCCGACCTTGACCTCCGTGACCTCTGAGCTTGTTGTTTTCCCACGTGCACAGGAGGCCCGGCAGAGAAGTGCGGGCAGCTGAAGGTGAAGGACGAAATCATGGCGGTCAACGGCGTGGACTTCAGCACCATGGGCCACTACGAGGCCTGGAACCACCTCAAGTTCCTGGACGACGGCGAGATCCATCTCCGAATCCGCAGACAGGAAGACTAGAGAGAGAGAGAGACAGCCAGAGGAGCTGCTTCTGGACTGGACTACCCCCCCACCCCCCCCCCCCCTTCCAGACGGCCTTCTTGGACTTCCTGGGTGAGAGAGACGTATGCGGAGTAGACGCCCTTTGGTTTCTACAGACCTGACGGTTTAAAGCTGCGTGTACGAGTGCACCTTGCGCAAGCCGCGCACTCTGTTCTTCCCTGTGAGGAAACTATCAGCAGGAGTGGAACTGCCTCGGCGCGTTGGATCGTGATGAAGAGAACGTTTATTGTTCGCCTTGGGTTTTGGGGGAGGAGGTTTTTAAAGTGTTGAGCAGAATTGTGCTTGTTAGGCTTTGCTGAATGTCGATGAGGCTTGGAACCAGCTCAGGACTTTTTATGGTTTTTTTTTTTGTTTTTTTTTTTTTTGGGGGGGGTTTTTTTTTTTTTTTTTTTTTTTGGTTGTGTGGATAATAATGTCAGCGTGAGCCTGCCAACATGAATTTGAGGCTTGACATCATCAACTCAAAGACTTTGAGAAAATGGTTCGACTTAGCGTGACTTTTTTTTTTTTTTTTTTTTCTTTTTGACTTTTTGGGGTGGAAGGTATTTGGCTGAACATAAACCTAGCATTAGTTATTGAGGATAGCAACCAGTTTTAGATCAGATAGCGGAGATATTCATGCCAGTGTGAGGGGCGTTTTTTTTTTTTTTTTTTTTTTTTTTTTTTGATTTTTTTTGTTAATTTAAATGATGCCGAGGGATGATTGAGATCCGTCTGTCTTTGTTATTCGGGATTGAAAAGCACCAAGATTTTCGATGAGGGAGAGATATGCCTCTGTGGCATTTTTAAAAACTTCTTTTTATTTCATTATCAACTGGGGGTTTTGAGGCACCTTGCATTTTCAGGCGAGGAAGAGATATGATTCCAGGGTTTTTACTTGAAATGATCGTAATAACGTATAGCATAAGATAGGATTATATTAAGGTTAAAGGAATGAGTAAAGGTGTTCTTAAGAGGGACACTTTGAAGGAGACAGAGGAAGTTACGATTTTTTGGGGATGCACGTTTTTTCTTTTTTTTTTTTTTTTTTTAAAAAACCGTATCGGGTTCTTCCATCTCTTCATGTACCGGTCCTGTGGTCCGCGAGGCAACAGGGAAAGGGAGACTACCCCAGTTCAAAATGGCTGGGCGTGATTGTGTCCACGCAGTCACTCGTGCGTTGACTGGACATACGTGACCGTCGGGCGTTTGTCTCGGTGTGCCCAAACACAGCAGCAATATTTTTTTTTTACTTTGAAAAAAAAAACAAACAAACAAACAAAACCGTGGACTTATTTTCGATTTGACGAGAACCAGACAGTTTTTCTTCTCCTCGGGAGATGGAGGTAAGCAAGTGCGAACAGGACCGGATGGAATGTATGTACGGGGAAGATGTGAGAAAAGACGGAAGTTGGCAGAAGGAGAAAGCTGGTGTGTCTGGCGTCAGGTTCAGACAGCAATGAAAATGACGGAAATGGCGTCGCAAAGCACGATCACCAGTTGGAACAGAACTTGCATGAAAGACGGCTTCTTTCCTCCAAGTACTACGGCTGATGTATTGGAAATCTACTTACGGTACCCCAGACAGTGGCAAGGCTTTCTCGATACGAACTGTAACTCAGACAGAACTGCGACGGGTTGAAGGAAAGAGGAGAATGAACCATGGGCGGCTGAATTCAAGAACGGCCAAGGTCATCACTGAGTCGGGCCGAGTGATTGGGCCGACCACGACGAAAGTCGCACGCGATTGGTCGACAGCTGATGCGCCCTTTACTTGGGCCTGATCACTTTTTTTTTTTTTTTTTTTTTTTTTTTTAAACCTGCACCAAACAAAGGTCACGCTGTTGTGACCTGGCTTTTCTTCCCCCAGTCTTGACCGGAAATCACACGTCATTTGTGACCATCAAGATGATCGGAGAGATGAGGAAGATGAATGTTTCGATGTAGACACAACACACGCACACACAAACTCACTTTGTTGTCGCCTGACATTCAACGAATTGGCAGTATCAAGCCTTGGTGACCAACCAAGCCGTTATGACAAAAGAGATGTCATTATTTTTCTTTCTTTTTTTTGTTTTAGATCGTCCAGTGACATATCAGTTCAAAGTCACTGAGGGTGTACGTCAGTAACGTGCTTCCTCCTCTTTTTGTTTTCGATGGTCATGTTCCGATGTGTATATGTTGTATTTACTATTTTTGTATCGTGTGTTTTTAACTACCTTTTTTTTTTTTTTTTTTTTTTTTTTTTTTTTAAGACATTTGATTTTGAATTACTCGATGTTGCAATGTGGTCTTTTACTGGTTTGGGAATGTTCGTCCAGTGGCTTTTTATGGGCAGGCTTTGTGCCGGCCAAGTTTACATTTTTTGCTGTCTCTTGATCCCACTTCCCCCCCCCCCCCCCCCCCCCCACACACACACACACACATACACCCTTCCATCCTCCCCACGTCTCCTCCTCCAGATTTCCTAACCAGGTGAATATTAATGTTCAACAATTCTCTCTTTCTCTCTCTCTCTCTCTCTCTCTCTCTCTCTCTCTCTATCTCCCTCTCCCTCCTCTCTGTGCTGCATATGTTCTGATTTTCTTTTCGATCTTTCTGTCACACGATCAGTGATTGGCTTCATCCTCCATGTTCTCGGTGTTTTGTCTCAAGCCTGCGGTTTTGTCTCAGCTTTTTGAACCCATGTTAGCCTACCTTTAAACAACAACAACAACAATAATAACAACAACCCTGAATCGCTTTTGATTTTGTTTGACATGTTCATACGGAGTTTTTATTGTACATAGAAGGCTGTTGTTAATGACTTAGCTTCACTGACCAGTGCCATGAGAACGTAGCAGTACTGAAGCTAGGGTGCGCTTCCGTCATTAACAGGTTAACAGCACACCACTAATTCTCTGTAATATGAACCTCCTGCACCTAACCTCTACATAGCAGCGTTAACTCTCCATTTCTCTAGTACAATTTCACTTTTTTCTATTATTAGGGAAGTTTTATTGCACGTTTCTCAATAATGGATTAACTCTACATGTCTTTTTTTTTTTTTTTTTTTTTTTTTTTTTTTTTGCGCTTTCATAATAGGCCATCTTCATGCCTTTTGTATGCGCCCTATAGCGAAGTTTTGTGAGGCTGGATATAGCACAGTTGTAAATGTCCGTGATTTCGTACGCACAGATGTGTCCAGAGTATGCCTCTCAACTGACTACAAAATCAGTAAAGTGTGTGTGTGTGCAGGTTTTCATGCTTGTCGCACCTTCTGCCTTCAGGCGATAATCAATGGAGGCACATCACGCCGGTTATAACAAAAGTCACTGGGAATGAGGAAATCTTCGATTTAACCGGCTTTTTGGTACTAACAGAGGTTTCAATATAAAACAAAAAGGCTTTGGAGGCAAAAGATGATCACTTCGGTACAACAGTCTTTGGCAATAACCGGCTTCAATCAAATAGACTTGTACCTCGTTCAGCCAATCCAATCGATCATTTTTTCTCTTTTAGTGAAAACGAGAGTAGTCTGGCTTGTTGCAGATGTTGTCAAAGGATTATACATTTTCTTTTAGGCGCTGTTTTAGAGATGTTAAGAATGGACGTGCATTTGTTACAGCGTCTTCTCTTCAGAACACTAAAGATCTGTTGCAAGGTACGTTTCTGTAAGCAGCTGGTAGGAGTAGTAGCTGTAATAGTAGTATTTTTGTGAAAGAAAGGTTGTGTCGGGTTCTCATATAGTTGTAAAAGTTCATGAGTTGGAGATGCATGACCTGAATGCATTGCTTGTTTTTAGCGTTTGGTTCAGCAACGATGGACGAAGTAGTTGATTGGTCTCCAGTCAAGGCCGTAACGGTAAGATAGACAGGTAGGTAGATTGGTAGGTAGATTGGTATATAACGGTAAGATTGGTAGGTAGATTGGTATATAACGGTAAGATAGACAGAAAGGTAGATTGGTAGGTAGGTAAAACAGGACGCCTACTATGTTGTTAACTACAAAATATGTACACGAAAAGGGCATGGCTGTGAAGATGTCTTTCATTCGAATTCAAACCAATGCCAATGTTTTGTCGGTTTGGTGCCCGAAAGGCATAATTTGTGGGGCGTTCACACACTGATGCTGCAATGTGTTTTAAAATTGTAACAGGGCACTGTTCTGACGACGTTGTGATCCTTTGGAAATGTCAACTATAATCCCTGCAATTGTGGCTGTGTGTACGTAGCATGTCTTGTTTGAATCAGAACGATTTATCTTATGCGTCATCACGAGATGTAGAAACTGTGGGCCTAAGACTTCCCCAGCTCGGATAAAAGAAACAAAAAGTGTCCATGTAATATATAGACCCGAAGTCAGCTGCTGATTTATTTCGAGTTTTTTAAAAAAAAAAAAAAAAAAAAAAAAAAAAAAGAATTATTTTGCAAACAACTTTAACTGTATCTCGTTGGAAATATCCAAAATAAATTTCACACACACACACACACACACACACACACACACACACACACACACACACACACACACACTTATATCAATCTTTTAAAAGTCAGACGATCATAGTACACACATATCTGATTTTGCTGTAAGAATTATCCGCTTCCTTTTCTTTTCATTCTTTTTTTTAACCCCCCCTTTTTTTTTTTTTTTTTGTTGTGTTTTTTTTTTTTGTGTGTTATGAATGTCAACAAAAAGATAGGCTTGTCTACTGTACAGGTAAAACGTGCAATGGCGTTTGGCTGTTATTCCGATGACAAAGACGAAAGGGGCATAATTCCACCCGGCACAAACTTCAGGAACGCTTCAATGTCCACATGATGTTCGTAACTCATTCGCTACCCCACCCCTCACAACACCCCCACCCCCCACTGTCTCCCCCCTCCCCACCCCGCCCCCTCCTCCCCTCCCCCCCTCCGCCCCCCCCCTCCCCCCCACCCCATTCCTCCCCCTCCCCACCCCATTCCCCCACCCCCCCCACCCCCCCCCACCCCCCCCCGCCCCTTTCCTGTACATTTTCCGTTCTGGTATTGCGCAGATGATGAAGTGTGTATGCTTAGTCACTTTGTTCAATGATGCGTCATGCGAAAATTTAAAAAAAAAAAATAATCTATCTAGTGTCAGTGCGTAGTTTAGTCTGGGCTGAGAAGATGAACAAAATGACCATAGTCAATCACGTCGACCTGCTGTTGTTGTTGTTTGATGTTGTCACCCCTGTTTGGAAGTCGTTTTTTATTTTCAACTCATGCAGTCATAATTTGGTGGCTCGCTTATTCACCATTCCCCCCCCTCCCCCCTCCCCCCCCTCCCTCAACATCGTGTGCAATGTAAAGAATGTGTTTAGTAGAGTGGCTTAACAACGGTGTCTGTCTACACTGGAAGCAATACTTGTGTACCTTGTGCTTGCAACTAAAAAAAAAAAAAAAAAATCTTCCCATTTAGTCATTGTTTGTTGTTGTTGTAATATATATCCCCCTCCCCCCCCCCCCCCCCCCCCCCCCCCCCCCCCCCCCCCCCCCTTTTCCTGGACGTGCTTTATTTCGTTGTTTTATTGTATGGAGGGGTTAGGGTCGGGAAGGAGGGGGTGGGTGGGGGCTATCACTATAATCATTTGGAACAGTCTGGAAACAAAGGGTTCAGTGAGTATGGTGAGATATACGTCGTGTTTGACGGTTTAAGACTGTAGCGGAAACGTTCAGCTCCGTGAGGGGGCGTTCTGTGGCTCACGGGGAAGAAGCGTTCTTGATTATTTCTTCCGCTGACTTGACGGGGTTGAAATGTTGCATAACATTTGGCCATGTTTGTAAATGGATTCTGTTTTCCGACGTGGGACCATCGATGAGGAGAAAACGGACGAGTGCAAAAATGATTGACATAGGACAACATTTTATTTCTGTGTCTTGAATTCAAAGACTGTTTCTCTTTCTTTCTTTCTCTGTCTTTGTCTCTCTTTGTGTCTCTCTGTCTGTCTCTGTCTCTGTGTCTGTCTGTCTGTCTATCTGTCTGTCTCTCTCTCTGTCTCTCTCTCTCTCTCTCTCTCTCTCTCTCTCCTCTCTCTCTCTCTCTCCTCTCTCTCCTCCTCTCTCTCTCTCTCTCAACTCATGGTTGATTTGGGACCGATGTAATTATGACCAAGAGCAAGGGAACAAATTATTATAATTTTTTTTTTTTTTTTTTGGGGGGGGGGGGGGGGCTGAAACAATATTGTCGCCTTAGTTGACTTGGGTGTCCTTTATCTGAGCTGTAGCCTAATATTTAACATTCAAAATGATTTTAGACTCAAGGGACTTTTAATGGGGAAAAAAAGTTCACTATTGGAATATCAATTCTATTGTCCATACGTTTTTCATTACACACGATGGAGAAATGTATGAGAATGCCAGTTATGTTTGGTTGCGTGTTTGTGCGCGCTGCGCGCGCATGTGTGTGTGTGTGTGTGTGTGTGTGTGAGAGAGAGAGGGAGAGAGAGAGAACGAATTTGTGCATTAACCTTATATTCCTAGAGTTCTCAACAACAACAACAAAATCAAAAAAAAAGCTTTTACCTCATAACACGCGCTTGTTACATTGCTGACGATTTTATCTCTTTGGTAGGGCTTGCAATAACCTGTATTTAAACTTCAAGTGTTTTTTTTTTTTTAATTTTATAATGGCTTGCTGTTGAACTTTTGAATTCATATTCAAGCGTGCACGGGTGTCCTTGATTAGAAAGCAGTAGTGTAAGGGCGTAGTTTTGTAGTTGCTAACTGGATAAGAAGAAGAAACTACGTGTACATATATCCTGAATCTTATAACGTCTAAAGAAAAAGCAGACACAATTCACCCCGCCCTATCAATTTTCTTACGTCACAGATCAGTTATCGTTCCTGCTGCAGAGTGAGACGAAGTTCTCTCTCTCTCTCTCTCTCTCTCTCTCTCTCTCTCTCTCTCTGTCCAGAATATATCTTAATCCAAAGCATTATTATCGTCGTCATTTTTTGGCTTATGTGTTAATCCACTGAGAGGTGGGGGCTTACGTATTTTTGAGCAGCCTTCATACTTCTAGAAATATTTTGGGTTTGTTCCTGATTGTGCTCGTAACTGACACTTTCATGAAATGAGCTTATTCTAAGATTATGTCATGCGTTTTGATTAGAAAAAATCCCCCCCCCCCCTCTCTCTCTCTCTCTCTCTCTCTCTCTCTGATAATTTTTTAGATTAAACTTGGTCTGTGTCCGAACGCGAAAAAATCTGCTGCAGTGTCAGTACACGCTGGCTGGCACAAAAGACGTCATTAGCACTGGCTTCGTCATAACATTTGACGTCATTAGCATTTTTTTTTTTTTTTTTTTTTTTTTTTGAGTGTTGGCCTGCAACGCATTATGCTTGGCTTTCACTGCTCGCCTTGTTCCTGATGCTACCCGTCAGTGTCTCTATGAAAGCAATAAGTATCACACTATGAGCCACATATCTATGAGTGTTGTAAATTATACGTCTTGTATTTATAGCTGTAATCAGATTATGAATTAAAAAAAAATTCTGGATAATAAAAGTGAATACAACTTTGTCCTGTCTTGACTGTTACGTTTTGTCTGTGATCGCAGTTGTCTCTGTCTGTCTGTCTGTCTGTCTCTGTCTGTCTGTCTGTCTGTCTCTCTCTCTCTCTCTCTCTCTCTCTCTCTCTGTGTATTTTTGTACTGATTTCTTTTTCTTTCAATACTGTGCACAAAAAGAAACGCATATTTTTTATTTCAGTCATTTCATGCATCATTTAGCATTCAAAATATTACAACCATAGAAGAAATAAGACATCAATCTATTGTTTCATGCATCATTTAGCATTCAAAATATTACAACCATAGAAGAAATAAGACATCAATCTATTGTTACGTCTATTCATTACGCCTGACTATTCACACTGGACAGAGTTCCCTGCTATACGGGGCATGTTTCTGTCAACATTTTCCTTTATATTTTCAGCGAAAAAAACTGTGTTTCTTTTTGTGCACAGTAAATCATACAATCAATGATTCGCTTCATCCCAATATTCTGGGTGTTTTGTCTCAAGCTTGCGTTTGTTTCAGCTTTTCTTACCCCTCTCTCTCTCCTCTCTCTCTCTCTCTCATCTCTCTCTCTCTCTCTCTCTCTCTCACTCTCTCTCTCTGTGTGTGTGTAGTTTTGAGAGAGAGAGAGAGAGAACGTTTTTCTTTCCTAAAATTTACCATAAAGAATAAGCATTTAATCACAGAACGATCGCCTCCCCACCCTCTCTCTCTCTCTCTCTCTCTCTCTCTCTCTCTCTCTCTCTGTATAGTGTGTGTGGGTGAAGCGTGAGGTAAGAGGAGAGGGAAAAGCAGATGCGCGCTATGTGTGTGAAATGTGCTGATATTAAGTCTGACATGTATATCAATACAATCATATACCCTACAAAGAAGAGTGCATTCACACATGCGTGTACGTGTGTACACACACACACACTCACGTTCATGCCCGCAGACGGGCCTACTCGCGCGAGCGCGCGCGCGCGCGCGCGCGCACACACACCACACACACACACACACACACACACACACACACACACACACACACACACACAGAGACAGCACATGCTCAAATAGACATACATAGATACACACGCGCGCGCCTACACATACACACACACTCACCTACACGCACGCACACACACGCACGCACACACACTCGAACTCTGGAAGGAAGGGAGTGAAAAAAGAAAACAAGCAGGACTTGCCAAATGTTCTTTTACTTCTGTACTGAAAAGAGTGGATGGGGAAAGACTGGGAGCCTCATATGGTTTTCAATCAACATCTATGAAAACTTTTACGACCAAAGAAATCCTTCCGTCCCTGAAAACAGCAACGTCCACAGAAAACAACCAGAAGTAATCGTAATCCATTGTGGCATAAACGAAATAAAAAAACAATGATGCTACCAAGACAAGCAAACCTTCACTGAAACAATCAAGAGATCTCAAAAGAAAACCCCCACTCAAAGATCGTTGTGAGCAAAATCGCCCCTGTTTAAGCACGAAGAGTTGGAGATGAAACGAAACCTGTTCAATGCGACCACCACGGCAGATTTATTTGAGACCCCAAACGTGAGCTTCGTTAGTCACGACACTCTTCGGGCAAACTCCGGAACCCAGCGTGATGGCATTCATCTGACATGGACGGGAACCAGCGTCGTTGCCCGTAACATCGGCAGACACCTCAACAGAATGTTATGGTCTAAACCCAAGAGGCCCCGGAAACAACACCCCGCACGGTATCCATCATGGGAAGATTCCTTTCACTACAATCCAAGGGATCTCGGCCGCCCCTTCCATGGCCCCTGGTGGAACTATTTTGACGTGCTAACACAGTGGGAATAAATACTTTCAAACAGTCTAAGATGCTGAAGACATTCTTCTAGCACACTGATTTGTAGAGCTGTAATTTATTCAGCATCAGAAATGTTTTGATCGTTGAGATTGACATTCAATTTTTTGGTGCCATTTTTCACAATCCCTGAAATATTTTTCCCACTCTTTTTTCCCCCCCCCCCCCCCCCCCCCCTACCCCCCCCCCCCTACCTATCTATCTATCCTTGTTGAAATTTGTTGTATATTTTAGTGTAGTTACTTTTTTTTTTTTATCTGGTGATATAGTATTCAATTAGAAAGAACATGAAAAGACCAAATAATGTGAGCATACTGCAATGGAATTGCAGATCAATATCAACAAATATTCAGGAGCTGATTCAACATCTTTCAGATCATATCTACCAAGCATTAGTATTACAATCTCTTAATGTACATGAAGAAAAGCTTCCAAAAATCCAAAACTTTTTACTACCCACCCTATATACCAAAACAATGATGAAACGGGAAGGGTTGGTACCGCATTGTACCTTCGACAAAATGTGAATACCTCGAAATAGATACACCCGTTTTCCAAAAGACATTAAAAACATAAATGCTTGTGCAGTAAAAGCAAAATTCCATGGATCATTGATACTGAATATATTGTCAGTTTATTTGCCAAAAGGTCCTGACAATCAAAACACAGAGTGGATTCGTACTTTACAAGACCAAAACGATAAGTGGCTAATTGCAGGTGATTTCAATTCACATGCTCCCTTTTGGGATAGTGAGTGCAAAATCATAACGCATAACAGATTCCTTGAAAATGTAGTAGACTCTTCACTCTGTATGCTGAATGATGGTAGTGTCACTCGAATCCCGGATATTCCATATCATCGGGCTTCAGCGATAGACCTAACTCTCATGTCGGCTGCAATCGCTCCAAGTTGTGAATGGGACACATTTAAAGACTCGCTAGGCAGTGATCATTTACCAATAGTTATTTCCATCAAAGTAAAACAAAATAATTCTGATCTCACAAAAGATCAAATCCCAAAATTTAACTACAACAAAGCTGATTGGGATAGATTTGAAAACATACTTTCTATTTACAATTGTGAGGAGATGATGGTTGATGATGTTGATACAAGCTACATGAAATTTGTTGATACTGTTTTGCGTGCAGCTGAGCTTTCAATCCCTAAATGTAATCCTGATAAAACAAGGAAATATACAGGAAATGTTTGGTGGAATGTTTCCTGTGAAGAAGCGAGAGAACAAAAAAAAATGGAGGCTTATAAAATGTATCTAAAAAATAAAACAGATCCAGAAAAGATTGCTGAAAAAAACAAGCAAAAAAAAATCACAGTAATCGAGTGAATGAAATGGCAAAGGAAGAATATTGGTCAAATTTCTGTGAAAATGAGGTTAAAAATCACAAAGATCTCCAGAAAACTTGGAAAAAAATAAGAGAAATGAAAAATGGATATGTCTTCCTGGGTATCCCCTTGAAATTGGAAAACAACGAATTTCCTTCCAATTTTGAAAAGGCTGAAGCATTTGCAGATGCCTTGCAAAAAAATAGTAACTTTGAAGGACTCTCAGAAGAACAAAAACAGTTTAGAGAAAAAATGGACGAAAACGAAGACAATGAAAAAAAGTCCCATAACAATCACTATACAAATGCTCCTATTACTTTTCAGGAAACAAAAGATGCAATTTCAAACATTGGATCAAAGAAAAAAATCAGTGGGACCAGATGCAATTTCCAATGAAATGATAAAGCATTTACCACCTAATATGAAACTTTTTCTAAGTTTATTTTTTTCAAAAATGTTGGTTTGAAGGGATTCAACCATCTTTGTGGAAACAATCTACTGTTACCCCTATTCCCAAGGAGGGAAAGTCAAAATCAGATGAAAATAATTACAGACCTGTCGCTCTTACATCACATGTGGGAAAACTTATGGAAAGAAAGAATAGTTCTAAAAAGGCTTGAACACTTCTGTGAAAAAAAATGGCATAATCCCAATACAACAGGCGGGTTTTAGAAAAGGTAAATCATCAGTTGATCATTTAGTAAAAATTACCACACAGATTAAACATCAGTTTTCACGTAGGAAAAACGTTCTTGCCACTTTTTTTGACATTAGAAAGGCATATGACCAAGTTTGGCATTCAAAACTTCTAAATAAACTAAGATCAATAGGTATTTCAGGCTGTATGTATAACTTTATAAAAGCGTTTTTAAGTGAAAGAACAATACAGACTAAGGTTGGTAATGTCTGCTCTAATCAAAGACGTATACAGATGGGAATCCCACAAGGAGGTGTAATAGCCCCAATCCTTTTCAACATTTTGATGCATGATCTTCCAAAAGTGGTCTCAAACAATGTCGAACTAGCGCAATATGCGGATGATATTTGCATATGGATGAAAGTTACTCTAAAAAAGCTTACACCGATTAGATCAATTAACTATATTAAAAGCTATATCAAAATGAACTAGATAAAATCAACAAATACATGATTGAAAACGGACTAACTCTTTTCACATGAAAAAATCGCATATGGTTCTCTTCAACTCGGGCTATGATCCTAAACCTCTACCCTCTTTTCAAATAAATGGAATGCCGCTTGAATATAAAAAAGTTGTTAAATTTAGGGAGTAAGCCTGACTTCTAAATTGAATTGGAACCACCATTTAGAAAATATTCTGACAAAAGCCAGAAAAGGATTAAATCTATTAAAAATGATAAGTCGACAGTCGTGGGGAAAAGACAGTAAGGTACTTATTCATTTAGCAACTGCGCTTGTAAGATCAAAATTATCTTATGCTCAGGAAATATTCTTTTCAGCTCCAAAATATTTGATAACAAAGATGCAAAGTATCGATAGCAAAGCTTATAAGATAGCTCTCGGTGTCCCTGTCCATGCCTCAACATTAAAAATTTACACAGAGAAATAGGAATTTTGCCTTTTGCCGAAAATATGAAACTTGCTTCAGCAAAATATATATTAAGGAGTCATTCAACGCAAAATTCATGCATCAAGGAAACTGGTTTAAAATCAGAAATACATTTTCCAAAGCGAGCACAGAGTTTTGACTCTGTAAAAACTATAGGCTCCTATACATCCCAATTATTTACAGATGCTGGTGTTGAAACCCCAAACAGTAGCTCCTCAAATGACTTACAGTAATATTCCTCAATGGGAGCTTAGTAAGGCTAATTACGATATTAATTATACAGATTTAAGAAAAAAAGTGATGGGACCATGCTGCCAACATATGTCAAGGCACATATAAATGAAAATTATATAAATCATCTCAAAATATATACAGACGGTCTCTACTTGAAAACCAATTATCAGGTGCTGCATTCATTATTTCCATCATTAAAAATAGAGAAATCGTATCACATTGGGAAAAACTTCTCTGTATTCACAGCAGAGCTAATTGCTATTATTATGGCACTGAACTATCTTCTTAGTCTTCCATATTCGATATTTCAAATATTATTTTGTGTCGATTCCAAATCTGTCTTACAAGCTTTAAAATATTCTCATACACGAGTGAGAGGAGAAATGATATCTGAGATATATCATTTAATTCATTTTTTGTCTTTACGTGGTTCTTCTATTGACTTTTGTTGGATTCCATCACATTGTGGTTTAGCGGCAAATGAAAGGGTTGATCGTTTAGCCAAAAATAGTGCAGCGAAGGAAAAGAGCTTTACAAAAATAAATGTTCCTTTATCCTTGTATGAAAATTATAGCCTTTTAGGTAAAGCATCATGGGATTCGGTGATACGAAGACAAAAAAGAGTGTCCAAACACAATAAAGGACAACAAGGGAAAATTCTTTAAGAAACTTGTAAAATATAAAACCGGACACAATCTCCATCAGGAACGGATTTTGAAGAGTCTGATCTTTAGACTCAGACTTGATGCATACAAAACAAAATATTGTAAAAATGCCATCTGCATTTGTGGCCAAAATATTACTCCATTCCATGTCATCTTTCTTTGCAGAAATACTAAAAAAATATTTACCTACTTGGTTATTAAGTTTGAACCCATCAATCGCGAATTTTTTGGGACATTTTTGGGAATGAAGCGAAGGCCATAGAAGCTGTTAGAGCAATTGTTAAGAGTCCAGTTGGACATTACTTTGATTCTCGAGTTATTTGTTCGATTTGTTCTCTTATTATGTCAATTGTTAAAAATATTTTTTTTTTTTAAAAATGTTCAGATATGAATCCAGGCTAAAGTAGTTTACCGTTGTGCCGGTAGATTAGAATGGGGTTAAAGTGATTGTCACTTATTGGTATTTCATTAGTTAGATAGACTATGCATGCAAAGATTAGCATACTACACTACCTCCACACTCCATACACTTTTAATGACATTTTTTAAAACAACACATACATTTATGCCCCCCCCCCCCCCCCCCCCCACACACACACACACACACACACACACACACACACACATACACCGGTCCCTTTTACATGTTTTTTTTTTTTTTTTTTTTTTTTTTTTTCCCTATTTGTCTTTGTTTGTTTGCCTGTTCGTTTGTCTCCTGTTCTTGTCTAAGATCACTATAACACACATACAAACAGCACACTACACACACACACCACACACACACACACACACACACACACACACACACACACACACACACACACACAGACGCGCACGCGCGCACACACACACACACACACACACACACACACACATACACACACACACACACACACACACACACACACACACACACACACACACACACACACACACACACACACACACATACACACACACGCATGCACGCATACACACACGCTCCCGCGCGACACACACACACACACACACACACACACACACACACACACATGCAGGCATACACCTACACACACATACACACACACACACACACACACACACACACACACACACACACACATACACCACACACACACACACACACACACACACACACACACACACACACATACACCACACACACACACATACACACACACACACACACACACACACACACACACACACACACACACACACACCACACACATAAGCACACACACACACACACACACACACACACACACACACACACACACACACACACACACACACACACACACAGCACTACCACACTACAACCACCAGCTCTACCACTACTTCCCCGGGACAGAAGCAATGGGCAGTTGACCAGCGCATTCTCAGGGTAGGGCAGAAGTGCCGCTTAGGCCGATCCGGACTTAGGACACTGTTTGTGTACGTGGGATCTGCTTCACCGCATGAATTCTCACGCCACCACCACATCTCTCTCTCTCTCTCTCTCTCTCTCTTCTCTCTCTCTCTCTCTCTCTCTCTCTCTCCTCTCTCTCTCCTCTCTCTCTCTCTCTCCTTTACATGTTGATGCCAGGGATGAAAAAGAAAACAAACAAACAAACAAACCAGACAAAATACTGGGTAAAGTATAAAGTTGTCCTCATCAACAAATGAGACATGTTTGGTATCTGGATTAATAAGGAGAGAGTGTTGGTCATATTCAAATATTTCTTTCCTGCGTTACAGCAAAGACCTGTAAAAGTGTCACTGGCAAAACCACCAGCATTGTATCCAAGCCAGAGAAAGGTTTTTTCAAACGTAGGCGATTACGTACTCTCCACTATCATCACGCCGAAAAACACATATACCATTTTAAGGGGTGTGGCCCCACGATTGAATCCACTGAATTTAGGTGTGAACCCATAGTACGGATTCAGAAGAAGAAAAAAAAAAAAAAGAAAAAAAAAATAGAGAAAGACAGAAGAGAAAAAAAAGCAAACAAAAACACTAACGCGCCCGTGACGCACGCGCACAAAAACACACACACACACACCACACACACACACACACACACACACACACACGCACACACACACACACACACTCACGCACGCACGCACGCACGCACACACGCACGCACCACGCACGCAAACACGCACGCAGCACGCACGCACAACCGCAAACACGCACGCACGCACAACACGGAGTCCATGTATGTGCAAACAATCGTGTACACAAGCGAACGAAAGATTGAGAGGACACGCACGCACCCACGTGCGCACCCGCGACGCTCTCACACGCGTGTGCACCCCCCCCCCCCCCCCCCCCCCCCCCCCCACACACACACACACACCACACACACACACGCTCGTGTGCGCGCCCCTCCACACACACACACACAGAGATGCCGTGCGCAGAGAGTTTTTTTTTTAATGTTTGTTTTGGGGTTGTTTTTTTCTCCTACAGACACTTGACACCCGACATTCAGACATCGTACACGGGACACAGAACTGCAGGTGTGGGGACACGGGAAAACGAACGGACAACTGAGAACTCTCGTGCACTTCGTGTCTACAGTCCACATCCCGAACACCTCTGGCAAGACAGAGTATGAACTGTGCACAGAAAAGACGGACTGGCGCTCGGAAAGAACAGAACAATGGCGGAGAGAAAAACATCTGTTCGGATATCTTACCCTCAGCGACTACAACTGTCTTGTTTATGTTGAACAAAAAAGTGGTTTTTAAAACGAAGAGATGCTGACTTAGACTCGGACTTGGACGTTTCAACTCTGGTGAAGGGGAGGGGCCCCACAGGTAATAGTGAGTGAGTGAATTCTTTAATTTACAGTCTGTTCACACGTGGTGATACTACACTTAAAAAAAAAAAAATGAACGAGGAGGAGGGGAGCGTTTATAAAAAAATCTATTAATTTGATGCATGGAAAGCACTTTTGCTGCTTGCGCAATTTCTGGTTTGTGGGTTATTGTTTTGATAGAATCATGTGCGGTCATATCCACGTTCGATTCTTTATAATTGTAATGAAGTTAATATTGAACAGTGAAAAAAAAATATGGCCCACAGATAGAAGAAGGCTTGAACAATCGCATGCTACATGTTGGGAAAAAAATTTTGGTTTTCCACGAATTCAGTTTAAGCTTGTACAGCCTGTTAAGATGAAAAATATTGTGGACATGATAAGATTTCATACTTCTGTTGAAGGTGTTTACTGTTCACGCATTTTTGTTAATAAACGAAGTAATTTCTTGAACATGAAGTTTTAAATCACTCTGAGATGTTTTTCTTGACGCATCATCTCTAGCTAATTTTTTTCTGCAGTTTCATTACCAGATATGCCACAGTGGCCTTCGTGATTCGCCGAATGATGTAGGCCTACGCCTCTTCTTCGTGATGGGTAACCAACTGTCAGTACACCTGATTCTCCTGGTTAGACTGCAGACAAAGAGGAGTTGGTTCATGTGAAAAGCCGCCATGAAATTCTGCAAGAAACAATGGAACGAAGTCATTCTCGTGGATATTCCAGAGAATGCGTTTTGTGTTCCTTGAAGGTGTCTACACTGGTGAACTAAGGTCAAGATGCAGAAACCGACCATAGCCAGGTGAGTGGGTTTACCTACACAATGAACAGGTTACTGGACATGCAACGTGACAGAGGTCAGTGGGTTTACCTACACATTGACTAGGGTACTTGACATGCAACGTGACAGAATTCAGATACACGTGATACAGAGTGAGGGAGTTGTGCCATTTTTTTTTTTTATGAGCGGTGCTGCCAATTTCATTACACTTACTGAAGGAAGGGGTGACCAAAGAAATCCACAGATCCCAAGAGGTATGAGTTCACTTGTGGCAACTCTACTTCGAAACGCTGATTTCAGAGAGATTTCCTTTCGTAGCCCCCTTCTGTGCAAGACCTTTCTGTCCAAATATCAAAGTTGGGTCATTGGTTGTGTATTCTGTCGGCAAGTCAAGTACTCTCATTATTTTCACTAGCTGACGGTAACGGGGCGGTTTATGCAGGAGTATGACACGAAAAAAAAAATCTTGCTTCACTATCATAAATTTGAAGATTCTTTATTTATTATGGTGTTATGTCTCATCTTTTGACACCCCCCCCCCCCCCCCCCAGCCCACCCCCATGGCTCCCTTCCAAAGGCAATTTTACTTCCACGGGCTACAACGACCCTCGTCCTGTGGTAGCAGCCATATTGGTGGTGCTGTCCAGTGGTGTCTGTTCTGATTCCAGACATACAACAAAACACGGCATGCTGAGGCTCCAACTGACGACAGTGACTGCTCAGTCACGGAGTTTGAGTGAATGAACACCCCCCCCCCCCCCCCCCCCCCCATGCCCTCTCTCAGTCTCTC
>JADBJO010004743.1:125000-140000 GCA_016801955.1 Conus betulinus | reverse complement strand
ACCCAGATGTTCTAGAGCAATCTTTCCGCATCGGCATGCCAACGATGACTTGTCAGCCAGTGTACCGTTAGGAATGTCGCTGCTTGGTGCTCAGCCGACGCCCCCTCACCTCCCCCTCCCCCCCCCCCCCCCCCTCTATCCTGTCTCTGCTCACCCCCTTCTCATCCTTCTCTATCGCTCCCCCGTACCCCCCCCCCCCCCTCCCCCCCCCCCCCCCCCCCCCCCCCCCCTCCGGCCGCTCGCTTCATCTCCGTCGTGTCCTTTCTCGTCCTAAGTCGCTCTCTCCTTCTTCGGCTGATCTCTGTCATCCTCAGCCTCTCCCGTTTCTCACACAGGACCGTACAGACCGCGACATCAGCAGGTTTTTTTGTTGTTTTTTTTTTCCTAGTCGAATGGGCGACACATGCACGCGCATACGCATGCGAGTACCGTACACAAGCATGAAGACGCGTGTTCTCGCGCGTGCGCGCTCTCTCTGTCTGTCTCTGTCTCTCTGTCTTTCTCCTTCCTCCTCCTCCTCCTCCTCTCCTCCTCCACCTCTTCCGCCTCCTTTTCCTCCTCAACCACAGTGCTCAGTAAGCTAACGTCCTGCTCGCTTTGCCTGGTCCTGCTACCTGTCAGTAGAAAGGAACTGGAAACTGCCAAGCTGAAGCGGAGGAGTAAAAGCCATCACAGGTGAAAACGTTCCGTTGCTGGACACTGCCTCCATCCAGCAGTCTGTCTCGAAAGACCTCGTGTCTGTGGGGCACGGTGTGGCGGTGTGTGACAACATCATCATCATCGTCGTCGTCGTCGTCATCGTCATCCTCCTCATCCTCCTCATCATCATCATCAGGGGATAGCGGAGAGGGACGACCACGTTGAAACACAGTCTCTATGGTTTGCTGTTCATAGATTGACACTGTTGTTGGTGCTGGTGCTGGTGTCTCGTCTTCAATTACCTTTTTTTTTTTTCTCTCTCTCTCTCTCTCCATGGTGACTTTTGATGACATGCCAGAGTGTGATATTAATTTTGTCGTCTGCTTGTTTTTGGATCCTCTGTTGGGGACTTTCGTGAAATGTTTTCAATGTTTTAGTGGCAATGTGAGGCGACTTGCAGGCAGAAATTGCTCGTTTCATTGTCGTTGTCCTGAGTGTTGTGTCTCTTGCCTGAAGGAGCCTAAGAGGTCGAAACGCGTGGCGTTTTGTCTTGTGATTCGTTGGTCAACGTTTCTTTCTTTGAGGCGGAGCTTTAGCGATGATTTTCCAAATTTGTTTAAATGTTATTCTTACGCCTACTTTTTTTTTCTTTCTGTATGGCAATTAGTGATGAAGGTATGAAAGTTCGTCTTATCCTCAGGTGTCTTTTATTTTCTCTCTTTTTTTTTTTACTTTTTTTTTAAGGGTGAATACTGTTTAAAAAACGTTTGTTTGAAAACTTCATCTTGACGTAGGCGTTTTCCCCCATGGTGATTAATGTTGAAAGTTTGAAATTCTGTTTAGTTCTGAATTTTTTTTTTCCTCATGTTTGAGCCGCACTGAAAATAGTGTGCACTTTTTTTTCCGTCTTTCTTAGATGGGTTTTCTCCCCGTTGTCACCGATGTCAAAATTGCAGATATTCCATCTTGCTCTTTGATTTCTCCTTGTGGTGACTGATGTTGAGTATTTTAGCCACGTTGAAGTAATAGACGACAATTTTCTTCTTTTTGGGTGGACGATATTGGTGGAATCATAATCCTTAATTTGTTTTTATTTAGAAAAATGCGCGCGCACGCGCGCGCGAGCACACACACACACACACACACACACGCACGCACGCACGCACACACACACACAAACACACACACACACACACACACACACACACACACACACACACACACACACACACACTAAGTGCACTAATTGAGTTCATATTAGTTTCTAAAGACACGTTTTGTAGAAAAAAAAAAAATTCAATATGAAAAGTCAGCATTTTCAATGGTATTTCAAAAGTAGTTCTGATTGCTAATCATTCATTCACCGAATATCAATCATTTCATTTTAAGAACATGAAGCTGAGGTCCTCGACATAAAAAAACATAATTGCCTTTCAGCTTTACCCCTTGTTCACCGTTAAAAAAAAAATCAAGACCATTTCGCTTTTTTTTTTTAAAAACCATGAGTTCATCTTCATTGCAGTTTGATGTTTAATGTTTTGTTTTGTTTTTTTAATAAGATTTGCTCACTTGGTTAACACTGCATTGCGTTTTTAGGTCTTCCGAGTGCAGATCTGGAGTTTTCAATTCCATATTGGCTATTGGTGTGATGAACTAAATAAACACAAACTGCTTTTCCCGATGGCGGCCCAACAGTTCCAGCGCTATAAAGGAAAAATATTGAATTTGTGATTGGGAACTTTAAAAAAAAAAAAAAAAGGATTTTGAAATCAATGTAACATTTCTGTTAGGACACAAACAGTCTCAAGAACAGACTTTACTACATGCTTTTTCCCCCTCTCCAACAACAAAGCAACAAAAAGGGAAGGAGAGAAGGAAGGAAATACAGAGGGAAAAAAAAAAAAAGGAGGAAGCAGAGAGGATAGAGGGAAGGAAAGAAAACGAGAGACAGATATAGAAACCAGCCGCCTGGTGTGAAAAGCAGTTCTGAAGAGACGCTTCCATTCGGCCAGCTTGCACCAACGTCATTTCCACGATGCCACCGTTGCTTCTCTGCGGGCTGATGATGCTGGTGCTGCAGTCCACGGTGAAGGCCATGGACTCTCGGTGCTCTGCTGCCAACTGCCAGCTGCCTCGCTGCCGCTGCCCAGGTGAGTCAGCTTTCGATGCCGTTCCTGTCAGTCAGTATCTTAATTGGCACCGTGGTCTCGGCAGCGCGTTTTTTTTTGTGGATTTTGACTGCTTTCTGTCTGGGGTGTGTGTGTGTGTGTGTGTGTGTGTGTGTGTGTGTGTGTGTGTGTGTGTGTGTGTGTGTTTCCCTGCCATTTTCGCCCCCTCCCCCAATCTTTCTCTGTCTCTTTCTCTGTGAATGTCTGTTTCTGTCTCTGTCCGTCCGTCTGTCTGTCTGTCTGTCTGTTTCTGTTCTCTCTGTCTCTGTCTCTCTGTCTCTCTCTCTCTCTCTCTCTCTCTCTCTCTCTCTCTCTCTCTTCATCATTCTCGCCCCCTCCCTCATCTTTCTCTGTGTCTTTCGTTGTGTGTCTGTGTCTGTCTATCTGTCTCTGTCTCTGTGTCTCTCTCTCTCTCTCTCTCTCTCTCTCTCATTCTCCCCCTCTCCCCCTCCCTCTCTGCCTCTCTCTAAACATATAAGGGATCCAGAGTTAGTTTCCAGTCTTAGTTTATCAACAAAATATCTGCAGCCACAACGGAATTTAAAAAAGAAAGAAAGAAAGAAAGGCTGCCCACTTTTCGTTTTGTGATTGAGGACTGTCATCCGCATTTGAAAAAAAAAAAAACAAACAAAACAGAAAAAAACCAAGTTTGATGGAAGGAGAAGAGGGAGCGAAGGGAACAGAGGAAGGAGGGAGGGGGCATGGACGGGAAGGGAAGGGGTGGGGTCCGTAATTCCACGCATTGTGCCCGTGCTGATCAACGAGTTTCCATGTAGTGGATTCATAGTCATTGAACTGAATTGAATTGATGGCATGTTTCTACGATGACCTTGTCAAAAACTATGTCGGGATTTTTTTTTTATTACTTTTTTTTTTTACAGTTCAGAGGTAGGGGAGCAGGAAGGTGAAGGTGGGGAGAGTTGTAGTTCGGGGAAAGGGGAAGGGGACGTCGAGTAGGGGGGTGGGGGGAGACGGAATCCCTGAAACACCTCACTTCCCCTTCCAATAATACCTCTTCCCTCTTGCCCCCCCCCCCCCCCCCCCCCCCCCCCCCCCCCCCCCCCCTCCCCCATTCCTTCTTCTACATCATTTGTTTTTTTTTTTTTAAAGACTAGATACGGTGTGCGTGTGTGGGCGCGCTCGCGCGATTGCGTGTGTGCGTGTGTGTGTGTGTGCGCGCGCGCGCGCGCGCGCGCGCGAGCGAAAGAGAGAGAGAGAGAGAGAATGAGAGAGTCTGTTATTTCTCTAAGTAGCTAGATGAAATATGTGCGACCAGAACGAAAGATGACACAACGATTAATCTTCATAATGTCTGTATATATGAATATTATAGATAAATCATGTGTGTTGAATGACCATTCGATGTTTTAGAACAAAATGTTTGGTAAACATTTTGAGTAACTTTCTCAAAACACATTTTTTTTTTCCCCGGAAACAGTGATCCAGTTACAAGGCTTCATTTTTTAATCTGATATTGATAACAGATACGCTAAATACTGGTTCATACTGATATTGGAACAAAAATACTAAACATGTAAGTGAATCAAAATCATTTAGTGTGTTTTTTCTAATAGAAGAATGAATATAAACAATTACTTTACTGAATATAGGCCTAATTCATGATAACAGGCGACGTGGGCGTATGGATATTATCATATCAAACACACGGACCTTGTAAATAAGACTTTTTGGATATTATTCATGGCAAAGCAAGCAAATGAATAGGCCTGTACAAGTTTACGAATGCGTCTCATTTTAAAAAAAAAAATAAATAAATAAATAAAAGATTCATTGTGGCCACAAGGAAGGACTCAGTCTCGTGATCATTCGACATCCACAGGGCCTTCAAGATCGACTTAAAATGACATGAAACGCCACAGGAGCGACAACAAAGTAACTCAAAGCGAGAGAAAAATCTGATCTAGGTTCCTTGTAAGGTTGACTGCCAATAGCAGGAAATGTCATAGACAATAATAATAATGATAATGATAGTAAGAATTATGTTTATTTATAGCACTTAATCTTACTTAAGCCCTGAGCGCTTACAAATACAGAAAATATTAAAGAAACATAAGTGAAACCAAAAAGTAGATAAATATTGCAATAAGTACCATGCATCTGCAATCAAGAGTGCATATTGACACATACTTACGCGCGCGCGCGCGCACACACACACACACACACACACACACACACACACACACACACACACACACACGATCCCACACACACTGTCTCACAACAACAACAACAACAACGCACAAAGGCGCGCGCGCGCGAAAACATACACACGTCACAGAATTAATTTGATAGGGAAAGGAAGGGGAAGAAAGAGCTGCTATTGATAGGTGAAGAGCGTTGTTTTAAGAGATGCCTTGAAGGAAAGACAGAGAGAGTTTTGAACGACGCAAAGATATTGGGAGTTTATTCCAATAAACCGGACCCTGAAAAGAAGAAGAGCGATCGCCGTAGCTTTTAGTTCGAAATCGAGGGATCTTGAGCAGAGTGTTGTCGGTAGATAAGATGCCACCACAAGGCCTGGCAAAGGAGCAGTGTTTCTTTCTTTTTTTTCTTTCTTTTTTCTTCTCCCACGCGTACCAGGACATGGTATACCAGGAGGCCTCAAGCCGGAGGAGACCCCGCAGATGGTGTTGGTCACCTTCGACGACGCCGTCAACTGGGACAACTGGGAGATGTACCTGCGGCTCTTCCCTCCTGAGGGCAACCGGACCAACCCCAACGGCTGCCCCCTGAGCGCCACCTTCTTCGTCTCCCAACAACTTCACTGACTATTGCATGGTGCGCAAGCTTCATGCGCGCCAGATGGTGAGCGGTTTGTGTGTGTGTGTGTGTGTGTGTGTTGTGTTGTGTTGTGTGTGTGTTGTGTGTTGTGTTGTGTGTGTGTGTGTGTGTGTGTGTGTGTGTGTGTGTGTTGCGTGTGTGTGAGTGTGTGTGTGTGTGTGTGTGTGTGTGTGTGTGTGTGTGTGTGTGTGTGTGTGTGTGTGTGTGTGTGTGTGTGTGGTGTGTGTGTGTGCTTGTTTGTTTGTTCGTGTGAAGGCCAGCATTTTCATCGTCACAACAAATTTTTAAAAAAATATAAGAGAAAAATTACTGTTCCGTCGAGTGATAGAGACAAACGTCCACGCCCATTTTGCGCCCATTTTGAGGAGATAGGCGATCGTTCGTACTTCGGCTTCGTTGTCTTGAATGTTGTTTGTCTTTGCCTGAAGAAGACCAAAGAGGTCGAAACGCGTCATGTTTTGTCTTGTAATTTGTTTGTCTCTTTCGTTTCGGGAAACAGTAATTTGTCTTTTTTTTTTTTTTTTTTAAGTTTGTTTCAATTTCCGCTTGCAGTCACGTCACTTTGAAACGAAATAAAGATTTGTCACAGCGTAGGCTTTACCTTTCGCACATACTTCAGTCTTAGACATTTACCACTAATACTGCTGCAGCTGATGTTGTTGCTGCTGCTGCTGTGCTACTACTGCTTGCTTCTGCTGCGGCTACTGCTAGTGTTATTACTGCTGCTGCTGCAGCTGCACTTAGCACTACTATCATGACCACTATGGATTACTTTAGTTTGCTGCTACAAATAGTTCTAGTGCTACTTTATGTAGAATCTTCTGCTACTGCTACTGTACTGTTACTAACTTCTGCCGTTTCCATTGCAACACTTACCACCACCATCACCACGATAGCTAAACAGTGTCCAAAGGGAATGAAGGGTTTAGCTCGTTTCTTTTCAAAACGTGTCTTGTCCCTCGGGACCTAGTGGCTTCGGGAGACGACGACTTTTGACTGCCGTTGCTGGTTCTAATACTTCTTCTACTGCTGCCCGGTATAACCACTGCTAGGACACCTGCTGCTGCTGCTGCTACTTTTTGAACTACAACTGAGAGTAATATCAAACACCAAATACACTTGTCATCCCCCTTTTCTTTCTTTCTTGTCTTTTGTTGTTGTTGTTTTCTTTCTAAACTGCAACCATTAGTAAAGAATTGCTGTTTCTGCTGCCACCACTACTACTGCTGCTGCTGCTGCTGCTGCTGCTGCTCTTGCTACTACCACAACTACTGGTAGGCCTATTCCTCCTCCTCCTCCTCCTCCTACTACTACTGCTGCCGCTGCTATTAGGGCCTACAACTACTATTGCTGCTGCTGTTGTTGCTACTGCCGCAAATACTGATACTCCTCCTCTTCCTCCTGTTACTGCTGCTGTTGCTACTACTACTACTACTACTACTATACTCCCGCTGTTGGTGCTACTGTACGTACTATCTTCTTTAACGGAAGCAGCAGATATCATCACCTCTACCGCTGTTACGACGACGACTACTACTAACCATTCCTTAGTAATGATGATCATGATTCCACTCGGCACAACAAAACACTGCAGTCAACGCCAACCTCCCCTATATATACACAGGACAGCTTGTCTAACACTTGGCCGCCATACCTGGCGCTCTGATGACTTCAGGAGATCGCAGACCATAGCGTGACTCACCGCATGCCCCACGCCTGGTGGGCCCAGGCCGGCCCCGCCCAGATCGCCCACGAGATCGTCACTCAGCGTCAGCAGCTGGCCGACCTGGCCCACATCCCCCTGCAGGAGATCTACGGGTGGAGGTCGCCCTTCCTGCAGCCCAGCGGGGACAACATGTTTGAGGTCAGTGTCCTGGTCTGGGTTGGGGTGGGCTGGCTTCTTCCTTCTGCTCGGGTGTTGACCGGTTTGATGCCTTCAAATTTAGGTCTGTTGACTACGCTTCTTTCTTTTTTTTTTTTTTTTTCTGTTTGTTTCCTTCTGTTGTCTGTCTTTCTTTCTTTCTTCTCCTTTTTTCTTCTTTGTTCTTCGTGGTCTTCTTGTTCTCTCCCCCCCCCCCCCCTCCTCCTCCTCCTCCTTCTCCTCGTTGTCTTCTTCTCTTTCTTTTTCGTCTTTTCTTCCAATCTTTCCTTACTCCCGTTTTCCCCTTTCTTTCTTTCTTTTTTTTTTTTTTTTTTTCTTTCTTCCTCTTCTTCCCTCGACCTCCTCCTGTTACTTGGAGTCACTGAAGGGCACGTGTGTGTGCGCGCGTGTGTGTGTGTGTGTGTGTGTGTGTGTGTGTGTGTGTGTGTGTGTGTTATAAACAGAAAGTGCATAAAGCTTAAGCTAAGTTTCGGCGGCGGTCGTTTGATTTCTGTACTTGTTTTCCCCATTTAGCCTATTAGCGAAGATGTGTGGGATAAAGATCCCACAAATCAGCCCCCCCCCCCCCCCCCCCCCCCCCCCCCCCCCCGCCTACCTGACACGTGTTTGAGGCTGGTTACAGCGTGTGCATAAAGCCTGTCTTGGACCGGGCGATACGTACATGTAATTCCTCAGTCGCTGTCGTTATTGCTGTATAGCTCATCAAGTAACATGTGTGGAGGTCATCTCATCCTCCTGTGTTAACATATTAGAAAATGAAACAATACGTTTTTTGTTCTCCTCTGGGACAAAGTATTTTTCATTACTGAATACTCCATGTGCAAGTAGATCAATTGTTACCTTGTCGTGCAGACTTTTTAAATGCTTTGACGACAAAGTACTGAAAGGCATTCAAGTGTGTCTGCTCTGCATGACTGACGATTGAGCTTAAACTGGTTAAATGTGCTTCAAAGAAAACTTTCAAACCCCCGAAGTCGTAGAATGTCTTTTGCCTGTTTCTGATGTTAAGTTATTTTGGGATCAGTTCAATCTTTTCAACCTTTCAATATTTAGATAAGCTAGTTATTTGTTATGTAGTCCTATTGCACGTTTCTTGTAGTCTCTCTCTCTGCACGTTCTCTCTCTATCTCTCTCTCTCTCTCTTTCCCCGTTTAAAAAAAAATGATGATGTTTAAAAAAATAACAAAGTTTTGCTGGTTTTGATAGTAGCGTCCAAAATCATCGACGCAATGAAAAGACTTTAAATAAAATGACTAGGCCACTTATCTCTTCCTCTCTCTGACAGGAGGCTCTTCTAGGTTGGCTGTAGCTTGTATTGACTTTGCGTCGTTTGACTTCTCGTTTTTCCATAGCTTGAGCAAGTTCAGTATCAACTAAGATCCCTTGGATTAATTGTTTCCCTTAAGCTGAGGGTAAAGACGATTGTTAAACTGGGCGAGTCGGTTGAACGATTCCTCAGTCGCTCCGAATTGGGATATATACTGAGACCCGGCAGAATGGGAACGCTTCTTTCGGTCCAGATGGAACACTTGTGTTTGAGGTTGAGCGTGTGCCAAGCGTGTGCTGGTGAGTAAGGCGAGGGGTTTGTTCGATTCCTTCCTGCCTTTTTTTTTTCTTCTATTTTTAATCTTTCCTTATTTTTTTCTTTGTTTCTTCATTCCTTCCTTTTTCTTCTTCACTTTGTTTCTCTTTCATTTTTTTTTCTCTCGATCCCTTTCTTTCTTCTACTTTCTTACGCTTTTGTTCATAGATTAAAATATCTTCATTCGTTTCTTTTTCTTCATTTCGTTTTTCTTTCCCTTTCTCCCATCACTTTCTTCATTTCTTTCGAACGTTTTTTATTCATCTCTTTTTTTTTTTTTTTTTTATACCATCACTGCTTGTGTCTTTCATTCTCTCCGTTCTTCTTCCTTCCTTCTTTCCTTTTTCTGTCTTCTGATTTTTCTATTTTCCTCTCCTCTCATCAGTTGTTTCTTTTCTCTCCATCGTCTTTTTTTTTTTTTTTAAACTTTCCTCGTCCCTGTCTTCCATTTCATAGGTGCTGCACAGAACAACTTCAGCTACGACGCCACCCTGACCTACCCGTTCCCCCGCAACGTGTACTCCCCGGTGCTGTGGCCCTTCACCCTGGACTTCTCCTACCCCCTGCCCTGCAACATCAAGCCCTGCCCCGTCCGCCCCCTACCCCGGGCTGTGGATCGTCCCTGTCGTCGTCGTCATGGACTACAGGTAGGGTGGGGTGTGTGTGTGTGTGTGTGTGTGTGTGTGTGTGTGTGTGTGTGTGTGTGTTTGTGTGTGTGTGTGTGTGTGTGTGTGTGTGTGCGTGTGTGTTGTGTTTGTGTGTTTGTGTTTGTGTGTGTGTGTGCGTTTTGTGTGTGTGTGTGTGTGTTGTGTGGCGTGTTGTGTTGTGTGTGTGTGTGTGTGTGTGTGTGTGTGTGTGTGTGTGTGTGTGTGTGTGTGTGTGTGTGAGAGACTCAGCAGCCACGCAGAGTCTCCTCAAGTGTTACTTATGTCTGTAACACCACACGTGGACTGAACAAGCTGATCCTGATTGACTTCCTTGTCAATATTTACACATAGTGTGTGTGTTCAATTCCAGGCAGCATTTGCCTTGTGCTTACATAGACCATTGCACCAACGAGCCCAGAAATTACGATGAGGCCTTTGAAATGCTGTGGAAAAACTTTCTCCGGAACTACAGAACAAACAGGTCTGTTCCGTGATTTTTTTTCTTTAATTCTATGTGTATCCCCCCCCCCCCCCCCTCTCTCTCTCTCTCTCTCTCTATCTGCATCTGCACGCCCCACCACTTGTACTATGAGTGATATGATGACATGTACTAAAAGTTATTGGTTAATGAACAGCCTATCAACGAATGCGATATACAGCAGAACGGAGGCCCATATACCTTTGCTAACTGGTTATCATCGGGAGGATACTGTACACGTGGGTTGACAAATGTTTCCTAGCGTTTTGTGCTTCTTTCCCTCTCAGTATTGGAACATATTCATTGAAATGAAATGGCGTTCTGTCTAGCGCGTGCTTACTCTTTCCTACGACCAGACTGCGCTTCAGGTTTGACGGAAAAGACGATGTGTAAATGGGTCCCTGTTCAGTTGCGTGTGGAACACATTCAGTCTCAAACGTGAGTAGGCGAACCTGATTTTCGGGCTACTTCGTTCGTTATCTGCACATGATGTGGGCAGAGGAATGAGGAGGGATGGGGTGGGGCCAGGCACAACCAGGTCTGCAGGATTCGGGAAGTCTGGAATATTCCAACTCTTCCCGCGTCCACCCACAAGTACGTGGGAGCTGCTGGGAGTCGGACCGTACAGTCTTTGGTCAGACTCGGGACTCTGAGACGCTCTCTGAGACCTTCTAGTCGCTCTTTAAGCAAGTGGATAATGCTCCTTCAGATTTTATTGGTGCTGTTCTCTCTCTCCTATTCCCACAACCCGTTGCCTGCGTTACCGTCATAGCTTCTGTTGTCCGTCCTTTCTGGATAGCTATTAGCCTGACAGCTGCCTTGCTTATTGACTGGATTATATATCGATAGTATAGGAGAAAAACACCATAACCTTTCAATTTGCACATAGCATTCATTTTCCATCTGCAAGTCTGTTGTGGCCTTGTGTATCACGAAGGCCCATTATTTGTGGGGCTTTGAAAAAAAAAAGTAAATCTTTAGGCGAAATTTGTCATTTTAATTTAACATTATAATATACATACACACCGTCTCTCTTGTTGTAATGATGGCTTCTGCAACTAAGTATGGAAGGAAACAATAACCCCTAACTGAAACTAAGGAAAAAAAAAAAAAAAAAAAGCCGAAACACACAAATGCCTGTGCGCGCTCACACACACACACACCGAGCAAATAACCTGGCAAACACACATACACGCGTGTGTGCGTTTGTATTTGTGTGTGTGTGTGTGTGTGTGTGTGTGTGTGTGTATACATCTATATGGAGAACTCGAAAAACATCAAGCCACCCCAACCCCCACCTGTTCACCTATGGTTTCATTGTGTTTTACAACCGCCCCCCACCCCCTCACACTAATTCGATCGGTGAACTTGTGTGCCAACCAACCAACGTGCAGAGCCCCGCTGTACGTGAACCTGCACTCCAAGTGGCTGGAGACGGCCTTCCACCTGGACGCCCTGGACGTCTTCCTGCAACGGCTGTCCGCCATGGACGACGTCTACGTGCTGTCCGTGCAGCGGGCCCTCGACTGGATACAGGACCCCACCCCGCTCTCCCACACGTGCAGGGCTTTCCGGCCCTGGCAGTGCCCGGGGTTCCGGCCCAACCAGGAGGATGAGGCGGCGTGTGGCTTCATTTCGCGCGTGCAGGAACCTACCACCACGAGCGCCGCGCATTCCACCACGCGGGGGAGTCCGCACTACCACACGTCCCTTCTCGGTGTCCTGGAAGAGGAACGCCTTCACTTTGAGGATCACAACGGGATACGGCGTGTCGGGGTGACGAGCGGAACTTCAGGTCAGGTGGAAGACGAGGCTGAGGGAAAGAGCCATGGGAAGGTGCAGGAGGAGAAGGTGGAAGGGGAGGGTCATCGGGATCGTAAGGGTGGTCACAGGATGCGCCGGCCGTGGTTTATGAGAGGGGGGAGCAGTAGGGGGTGTGTGGGCAGGAGGACTGGTGGTTGTAAATGTGTGGGGCCGTGTCGACCTTTCTGTCTTTGGCGCGAGTGTGACGATTATGGTAAATATGATTATGACAATGTTGATGATCATTGTTGCCCACACACACACACACACACGCACAAATATACATACACATATACATAATATATATATATATATATATATATATGCCTCTACACACACACACACACACACACACACACACACACGCTCTTTGAATGTCCTGAGACATCCCTAGAGTTTTCAGGTTTTTTTTCTCTCTTTTTTTTTTCCCTCTTGGTTTTGAGTCATTGCGTTTTGTGAAAAATCTGTTGTTACATGGTTTGACTGTAGCGTTTTTGTTTGTTTCTTCTTCTTTTTTTTTTTTTTTTTTTTTTTTTTTTTTAAAGAGGTGATAAATTCTGAGACAGTCTTAAAAGTTCATCTAAACTGCTTAACTGGCAGTTTTCGAAGATTTGTCCATGATTTGTTCAAAGGTATGATGCAGTAGCTTCAGAACAGATTTTCTTTCATCGTTATCTCGACAAAGTTTACTTCAAGATTACGCGTGTTGCCAACCCCACACAGGCCACTTGTTTTACACCCCTATATATCTTTTTAAAGGTGTGAAAGTTTCTACGATGGTCACTGAATGAAAATGAAGCAGTTGGGGAGTGGACCATGGGAGTCATGTCTTTGATTATAATGTTCAGAAAACGCATCGCTACCTTTTCCTCTTTTTTTTTTTTTTTTCGCTTAAGAATTTTCAAAACCTGGTAAATTCAACATGCTCTTGTAACAAGACGGATATATCTACAGCATACCATCCCTGTTGATCACAATCAAATGGAGACTTCATGTTTTACCTCGATTCAGTGAGGATGCACGTTTGCTATGTCGCCCTTATACACACTACATGCACACATTCACCGATTCTGATGCTGGTAAAATCACTGGCATGTGCTCACACAGCTTGTGCTTGTCACCATTAGTTTAATAGTAAACCCCTTAGATAGATGTAAACATGACATTCATACACAGGGGGAGAGAGAAAAGCTTACAATACCAAAAACTGATTGGAATGATAACTCGGATCATGACTTTGTCTTTGGGACAAATTCCTTCTATACAAGTGTAAAATGTCCACACTGACGCAACCAGAGAGAGAGAGTGAAGGGGGGGGGGGGGGGGGGGGGGGGGGGCAAAAATTTAAAAAAGCCCCAAACAAACCTCGGTTCAAGTTTAGCAGTTCAGAATTTTTCCCCTGCCTATTTCAGTCTCCAAGCAGCAAGCACTCTTCGCACAACGTAAGCTATTCTTACGACTTTTTTTTTTTTCAACAAATTGTCTGAAAGTTTTTCTTTGTAATGCCAGAGGTCATGTTTTAAATAATGCATTTTTTTTTTTTTTCACTGCACTTCATTCTCTGCAAGTTCTCCTTCGTTTGTCAATACATGCTTTCCATAACAGAAGACCTGCCTGCCCCCTGAACTCTGAGTAGTTTCCAGCTAAAATGAGTAGTTTTACAGCAAAATGAGTGGCTTGCATATCAATTTTTTTCCTATTGACATTTCACATTGGGGCATGCGTTTTGCTTGCTTATGCCGTGTGTGTGTGTGTGTGTGTGTGTGTGTGTGTGTGTGTGTGTGTGTGTGTGTGTGAGAGCGATTGAGTGAGTGTTGTGTAGGCGTTATGTGACATCCTTTGCATGCATGGAAGATTGTGAATGCCAGTCAGCGTGCATATCAATATGAATAGTGTGTGTGTGTACATGCGTGTGTGCACGCATGCATGTGTGTGTGTGCATGCACCACCCATCTGTGTGTGGCATAGCAACTCAGAAATTTATACTTATCGAAATACATGTAGACCTGTGCCTATTAGAAATCAGTACTGAACTCTTGTTACTATTCAGTAATAATAGAGAAGCAACTGTAAAAAATGGTCGTAATGTGTGGTGTAATTACACATGCACATTCACTTGATATTCATGAATTCTGGGCACATGGGTACAGAGATCCTCACTTCACAAAAATGCAATCGAACGGGAAAAATGTCAAAATACCCCTGCTTCTGATGTCGTAGTCGCCATGAAACACAAAAACATTCAAAAGCTTCCCCAGCAGCAGAAAAAAAATTAAACAAAACCTTAAGTCTTGTCCTACTACCCTTCCTACGTACCCAAGAGCACACCCTTTCACAATTGCACTTCTATGGAGAATGTTTGAGTATTCCTCCCATCACATGATCACTGTGTGAGCTGATGCACCTGATAACCAAGGAAAACTGTTTGGAATCGGTGTCGTTGGAGCCATCTGTGGAGACTGTGTACGGCCCTGATTTTATTCCGTTTCCGAGATTGCTGGAGGCTTGAGCTGCCATCTCCTTAATGACTGCAGCTGCCTCACTCCTGGTGCACTGGAGTCTTTGGGCAATTTTGCAGTCAGGAAACAGATTTCATGGCTGTCTGGTGTGGCAATGGGCAAATTTGAATCAGCAATGATCAGACAAATCACTGTTCCTGCTCAGTGCACAAAGTTCTTTTTTTTCAGTGCTCTGGCTGGTTGTCACAAACACACTCAATTTGCTTTGCTCCCAACTCCGTCGGCAAACTGTTTATGTGACGCACTCTGAGCATGCCACTTGCAGCCCAAAATGCCACTGCTGTGGACAGAAAAAACATGTTTTCACAGAGTTCAGTGCGCATGTTTCCCCTTTTCCTAATGCAATGAGGGATGGAAATTGTTCCTCATAGCATGGCAGAAACGTCTATGATGCAGTCTTGGCCTTCTTCACAATGTTTGTTGCTGCACTACTCTTCTGAATCCAGAATTCCATCATCAGAGTTGTGTATCCGTTTCATG
>JADBJO010004743.1:95000-120000 GCA_016801955.1 Conus betulinus | reverse complement strand
CATGGTTTCTTGATCCGCCATTTTACCTGAAATCTTCGCAAAAAAAAAAAAAAAAAAAAAAGATCTTTGAAAATTCACAGCAGCAAAACTACTCATTCAAAACTCTTGCATCAAAGCAAAACCGGAAAAGGCCCTACCGGAAGCCTCATGTCGTAACTGCATTCTGGGATATGCGACAGTAGAAGTCGTTGACCTAGGGTCTAGTAATCGGTGGTCGATCTCGGTCAATCTGGTAGGCAGTGTGTAAAGCTATGTTGGCTGCATCATTGAACCTTTTATACACTCATCAGTGCATTTAGAAAACTTCCTCAAACTTTGCTTTGTAAATGATTGGAGTAGTACTATTAGATCATCGCTGTGTGAAGTTTATGATTTTTACCAGCTGGAGCTGACCATCTATAATCAGGCTTTCAGGACACAAAGTTTGAACAATTCATGGAAAGATTTTTACCCACTGGAGTTGACCATCTATAATCAATCTTACAGGACACGAAGTTTGAATAGTTCATGGAAAGTCTTAATGTTGGGAGTGTAAAAAATGGAGGAGACTGACACTTGTTGAGTTACAGGTGCACGAGAGCCACCTACCTTCGCTGATCCTCTAGCACCCGTCTGTGTGTCAGTTCATCATCCTCGTGTCCATTCAGCCGTTCCCAACAGTTTTGCACATGAACTTAGATGACTCCTTTGAAGACATCTACATCCCTTCGAGTTGCATTCATCATTTTTTGTCATTTGTTGTCTTTCCTGGTTCTAAGTAGTCACTATATTTGCAATTGTAACAGACCTACCACTTCACAGGATGTCACCTTTGACGACTGTATCTAAAATATAAGTACACCAATAGTGAAAGCCACAAACAATTTCATTTTTTTTTCATAATTTATTTCATTTTTTTTTTCCATCATATACACCCAAAGACAGAACAAAAAAGATAATGCTTTATTCAGTACCTTAAAAGTCTAGGAACCAGAAAGTACCCTAGTAAAACCTTGCCAATCCAGTAATATCCAAACACAATCTTGCTGATCTGGAGACCTCCAGAACACAATGTTTTCTATTCCACAGTTCCAGTTTATACCCAGATAGCTTGCAGCTCTGGGTTTATGCTCATCTTGAGCTCTGAGGATGTTCCCATTTCTTGAAAATTGTTTTTGGTACCATTCGTAGGCCGAGTGTTGGCCATGTTTGGATCAGAGGTCATGGCCTTTTTGAGACTGTGTGGATGCCAGATCTACATGCATGAGAAATGCATTTTTTGGGGCGGTGGGGGGTGGGGGGGGAGGAGATCAGCCCTAATATACGCAGCTGAGCTTAGCTGTATTCAGCATGACATCACCTGAGTTGGAGACAACTAACTGGAAAATGGGTGCTGAACCAGTAATAACACCAACAAAATGACTGGCTTTAATTAATGGCCCTCCAACTGCATAGAATGGAGAAAGAGCGGGGAGAAAACGAGTAGAGGATGATGGAGAGAAGAATACCAAACCTAAAATCTTGTGTCTCCTGGGAAAGGAAGATGAACACATCCAGCCAGAAGACAGAGATACCCCAGCCACAGCGGTCTGCTCCCAGGCTGAAGACACATCGTGATCAGGCCCACAGTCGTGTGAACATGCTTCTTTCGTTTCTATCGCAGCAAACATCTTAAAGGACAGCCCCAGCTGGTCGCTCGCTCAGCCTTTTTTCTGATCAACTGAACTGATGTTGAAGGGAAAGTGTAGGATACATGATGGCCAGTAGGACAATGACACCCAACCCAGCTCTGTGGCATGAAGTTCTTCATGGAGTGACACCAGCAGGCCTGCTCTAGAGTGGGAAAAATAAACAGAGGAGACCTCTGGAGGCCACATTCTATGCGTTTATGCTGAGCACAGTGTATCAACTAGTCTGCTTCGATTTGAATGAAAACTCCACATGTCAATCCAACAAATTTTTGATGAAATGTTACCATACAAGCATGTTTGTGTGAATCCTGAACACCAACTTGACGCACTCTTTCCCTACACCCCTTCCCTTACCCGTTTTGTGTTTTAAATTCTTAACAGACCGGCTTCGAGGGGGGAAAAAACCTCCACATTCAACAGCAAATAGTACATAAAAGTCATAAACTTAAGCAAAAGAATGGATGCTGGGCTTGCTAGCAACTGAACAAAACCATGATTTTTACATGGTTGGCACTTATCATGGCATCCGTTTTACACATCCATCAAAATTGTTTGTTTTTCATTGAAGAGGTGCACAAGTGCATGCTGACTAAAAGTGTCATGTCACACACTCCTGATCTGTAACTTCAATAAATGCACACAGGCTGAAGAAAAAAATAAACCAATGGATTTTCAATACGATCCCTCCTTTACAAAATACATATACAAAGTTCAAACCAAATATATGCAAAGATGCACACACACAAAGGAGCAGTGCCCATAAAAAAACCGATGAAAATAATTTTTACCAATCTTACAAAATTCCAAGACAACCTGAATCCACACACTTCATTCTGTTCTTTCTCTGCAACCATGGATACGTCTCAAATGGATGCATGTTATTATTTCTGCAGCCATGGATACGTCTCCAAAGGATGCATGTTATTTACAATCATAATTAAAGTGACATTATGGGGGAAGACAATTCTCTTTTCAAGACATTATTCCCTAAAATTCGGTCAAATTCACAGGAACCACATGATAAATTGAACCTCCATACAGCCAAGAAAATGGGTATGAAACTAAATTCCAGTACTAATCAGTCCATGCAGTTACGAATATAATCTAAACAAGAAAACTGCTAACTGATCGTGCAATTCACACAAAATCAAAGACCAGGTGATCTACAGATTGTGAGCGGAAAATAATTTTTTCTCTCTTTTTGTCGTCATATTTTGGTTTTCATATAAACATATACATTCATACCAGCATTGAAAACCCAAAACAGAATCTAAATTTTTCTCAAGAATGACTTTTGAAACCGGCCAATTGCTCGGATCTTCCCGTTCCTTCAGATTTCACCATTTGTTCTACATACGGCAGTATCTTCCTTCAGTCGAAGGTGCTTCAAAAGGTAAGGAGAACCAGATGAAGAAGAGTTCAATACTAAAGTCGAGTGAGGGTGCCCAAGGAAATAACCCTGTGAACTCCAGGCCGACCTATAACTACAGCAAGTGTGCACCTGCATGAGGAGGCTTGATTCAGCAATGTTATTCAGAAACCATCCTCAAAAGATTCTCAATCATTGTTCCGCCAGTGGAACACCTACACAAGCTCCTTTCTCATCCCATGTATTTTTTCATCTGGACTGCCGACAAACAAGAGGCAAGAACTGAGGTAGAAGTCTGGACGAGTACATGCACGCTCTGGCAAACATCTACACACACACCCATTCCTTAAGTGAAAAAACATGCACAGACCTTGTTTCCTGTGGATTAAAGAACTCAAAGAAGCTGGTCTTGGGCAGCAACATTAAAATATCTGAAAGTTTCTAAGGGTGGAAAAAGGCACAGGAAACCGCTAAGAATCTGTGTCCCAAAACGTCACCACATACATTTTAACGAGATAAAATAATCTGCATCATTCCCCTCAGAAAACAATTATATTACTGAAGGAATTATGGCATATGTTTTTCAAAGGTCATCACTCAAACAAACAAAACAAACAAAAGCACTCTGGTAAAAATAAGAAACCTTATGAAACACACTGTGATATCGCTACTCATGATGCCTCCCAGTGTGAATAATTCATGGAGACTGTTAACACCTGAGTGTAAAAATGGAGGAGAGCTGCACTGCTATGGAGTTAGAGGTGCATTAGAGCCACCAACCTTTGTGAAGCTAAATCTGTACTTCTACCATGAAGAGGGACCACAGAATGATCATACCTCCTCCTCCTGAGACATGGCCATGATCAGTAGACACAGTTCTCCTGAAAGTGAAGTGATTTTTTTGTTCAAAAATGCCAATTCATGAATGCACTGATTCAGATTAACAAAACAACAGCAAACGATTTTCTTTTCAATTTTTTTTTTCTCTCTCTCTACTTCTCAACAGTGGGAAAATGTCAAAGATAAAAGCCATACAGCAGTATGGATCCGATATCGATTAAACAAAAACAAAATGAAAATAAAAAAAAGAATACATTAAAAAAAAATCAATTACTCAAATCAGGCTTGCATGGCAGAGCTGAAGTGTAGTACCTACTTCAATTCCAGCTAAAGAGCATTCCAAGAGTACAGACTTCAGCCAAGTTAGTACATTCTCCCCCTAGGTCATTCAGGAAAACTGGATCCTTATATCCAACATAATAAATCATACAATTCTAATGAGCATGATTTTCTTTTCATTTTTCATGGAGAACAATTCTAAATACATGTACATGAAATGTTAAAAAATGCTCTATCTTTCTACCTTACAGGAAAATAATCCTGTATCTGCCCTTAGATCCATATTTGTACTAAACTGAACGGCTGTGCAGTTGGCCACACATATTCCATCTTTCCACCATGTTTTGATAAAACTAATCATTCAGAAGTTTGGCGCAATCCTACAGAGAAACCCACCAACCAGGCAGAGTTGATAAATACATTACATCTCTCTGACGGATATCATCAGCACTATCCACGAACTATCTCTTCATGGAAAGACCTGCAGCCAGCGCAGTTCTGGAACACACTCCTCCCATGAATTCATAAATGCAGATGACCTGAATTCAAAACTAACACAAGCAAGCAAAGGAAAAAAAAAACAAAAAGCAAACAACATCAACAACACACACACACACCAAACAAAACCAAAACACAGAAGAAAACAAAAGAACATGTTATGACAGAATGACATGGTAGATGTCATGTATTATCATAGGACAGTATATGGGGATTTACATAAAATGCACATGTCATGGAAACTGTAACACACACACACACACACACACACACACACACACACAAAAAAAAAAAAAAGTTGTGATCTTCCTAACAGAAAATGTGATAATGAAAGCCCATAAGGAAACCCAGTACAAGTCAGAAAGCTCACAAGTTCATGCATGGGTCGAGGCAAACACTGACCACAACTCTATGATCAGCGCAATTTTCCTATGGTATTTTCGGGACCTTTTTGTTTTCTCTTCTTCTCCAAGTCTTGAAAACAAATAAACTGAAAGCTTTCCAAGTTCATATATCAATTCTGAGATCCCTTTGAAGTAAACAAAAAGACACAAATTTCTAAAAATCATTTCGCTCTCTTCAGCAGCTCTCAAAAAACTTGCTATTGGAGAATACTCCACTGCAGACAATAATTTTCTTAACAAATTTACTATGATCTCCGTTTCCCCCCAAACCTGTTCATCATTTTAATACCAAACACAAGTTTTCTACCAACATTCTCAGCTAGTGACGAGAGTCACTTGGTATGAAATTTACATTCAGTTTTCCTCAAACAACCGTATTAACATCAGAAAAACTTCAAACTCAAAAATGCTGTAATAGGAAAAAAAAAAATGCTGTAATTTTTGTGTATGTGCATTTTTCTCATGGATTTGAATAGTTTGGATGCAAAACCTCAGTTTGTGACCTGTGCAAAAACAATGTGCAGTTTGTTTGTTTTTAATTCATTGTCACATGAATATTGACCGATTGTGCTCATCAACTGCATTTATTAAGGCCAGCTTCCACAAAGAAAAGTCACTTTTCTAAGCAAGTTTTGTGTATACATGCGAGTTGCGATTTCGATCATTCACAGATATCACTGTCAAAATCACTGTATAAGTACACAACATATTTTTTTGTTGTTGCATAATAAACCCTACAAATATCTTCAATTTAATTTCTACTAAATTACAAGAGTGTAAATAATGTCATTTGAACAGCTCCATGTTATATTCATGTGCACATCTACAATACCGGAATACAACCTCAGACACGAGGGTTTAAAATCAAAAAGTAATGAAAAAGCAAGCAACACAGAGCTTTTAAAAAGTTCAGATACACCTCTCATGAAAAATTTAAAATCAAAAGAAAAACAAAAAAGACTTCACGTAAAATGTTAACAAAGGTAATGAGCCAGACATGGGTTACCGTTGTTTCCACTTGGTACCAGTTGCCTTTTTCAATTAAATTATAAGACCACATGCAAAAGGATACTGCCATCAATAATACTCAATGTAATGTAACCTATATGAAGCTACAGAAAAAGCATTCATTTTCTGAATATAATAAGCTTATGGTAACCTGAGAGTGTTAAAATCATCAGTTATGGATTAACAGCTTCCTCAAGGAGGTGTTGCTGTTAGCAGGCTAATCCATATATGCTACACCTCATGGTTTAAGCTAAGAGACCACAGTGCGAAGGATATACAGCTGGGTGGATAAATAACTTAATTACTAAGATGAAAGGATTTATGACAAGGGTCTAAAAATCAAACAAACACAAACAGTTCAAGTTACCAGCCCCAAAAACTGAAAAAAAAAATGTATAGAGATCACGACAACAATGCTGCAACAGTGTCTCATCACTTCAATAACGTACATTCACTGATTGGCAACAACTCTGTGGAGATTTCAACAGTTACATGTCTTTGATTTGACCATGTGATCTGAACACAGTGATCTTTCGCTTTTCATCCATACACTTAGATCTGCTGCTTCACAACATTTTAAACGAGTATGTGTTGCTGCGGAGTCTAAATTAAGTGAACTGTTAAGGAATGCTTCCTTCTTTGCCAGTGGTCTTCCTGTCCAAAACAATGATGCTTGGTATATTCTTGTAATCCTTGAATACACAAAAGAATCTGCACAAAAAAAGTTCCTTTGAAAATGCCTCATCCCACACGTATTCGTACTGTCAACTACAACGGAAAGAAGACATTGCTTCATTTCAGTGGAACTGCACAAGCCCAATGACCGGCTGTACACTTTAAAAAAAAAAAAAAATGCTTTTATAATTATAAGTAATCTTATATAAATCAAGTTTTCCAAAATACTGAAGACTTGCCCATACAAGCTAAACATGAGGTTTCCAATATTTTTATGCATGCAGACATTGTATAAGAGTAATCAGTGTGCAAAAGTAAAAACACACACTGATGCCATCACTTGTTTAAAATTTTCAGATTATCAACCATGAAAGATTATTTTACCAGGTCTGGGACCAGTCAATGATCTGCTTTACCTAACAAAATAAAAAAATTTGTGTGCTGCTTGCTAACACATCGAGCACATGAAGCAGATAGTTAGGGAAACTTAAGATGATACTGTGTGCATTTCAAAGTGTCAGATGGGGCCATTCAGCCAATGTCTTGCTTGCGTTTTAGTCGTCATAGGCTGGATACACTTCACCACATACATGTTTGTATGTGTTTTTGATGATGCTTTCAGTTATGAGAGCAGTATGTACCCGCCTGGTTTTATCACCAACCTACAAGCATGTGCACTACAGTTCAGCAAAGCATAGAGAGCTTGAAACAACTCCAGCAAAGCTTGCATCCCACTTCACACTTTGCCAAACCAGTTTGTGCGGTAGTACAGTGATCTACTAAGAAGCATTCAGGCATAATTTTAATACAGCTGCAGCCCTACTATCTTGCGAGGACAACCCTACTATGTTGCAAGGGCAACCCTACTATGTTGCAAGGGCAAAACGCACAGCAAGTGATGTAGTAGAAACCAATTACACCCACAATCACATGACTTTTGAAGGCATCAAAAGCATCCTGTTTTATGCAGTTTTGCAACAGCTTCCTGTTGGTAAGATTAATGCTTTTACTAGTAGGACAGTTTTTTGTTCGTGTCTTGCTGGTTTAAGTCACTCCGTAATGGCAGTTCTGTCCCTTAGTTTACTTCCCCACGGGACTGACCTTCTGTAAGATTAAAATTTTAAAAAAATCACTGGAAAAAAAAAAACTGTTGAAAGAAGGGACATGAAACTTTCAGAACTGGTTAGACACATATTAAGTTAGCTGCGGTGAAAACATCAAACTTCCTACCTTCACCTTTTATCTTCTTGAACCAGATGAAAAACATCCTTTTTTCCCAATCCAAATTGACACAGGCAGATATATGTCTAGTATATGTATCAAGGGAAGCACAATGTCTTTGAAAGTCTGTTCACTCACTAAACCAAGAAACTTCCTCTGTTCACTCACTAAACCAAGAAACTCCAAATATGATTTTTGATTCATTTTATAGCTTACAGGCCACTTTATGATATACTAATATTGACACCAATACAAATAAGAAAAAAAAAGAAGAAACTAAAAAAACTACACCATCACACTATGTACACACTGGCTTGCTTGCTATACTAATAAACAAATATAATCTTTGAAAATGAAAGCATGTTTGTTGGACATGATGAGGGTCAGGGTGACGAGGTTGAAGAAAAGCTTCCCCCCTCCCCCCAGCACTTCATGGTCTTGCTGTTTAGCAGCAGCATCTCAGCTAGTCACTTTTGTCTACCCCAGCCATATTCTCAATTGTCTCCTGAACTGCCCTCAGCTTATGGTCCCTGTCTGTCATGGTGTGAGGCTTGATCTTGGTGGTACTGACATGGACTGGCTTCTTCTCCATCCACTGCAGAACAGCAACAGCACCAGACACAATAGCACACTAAATCATTATCTGTCGAAAAGACGCTTTTCTTTTTATTTTACTCACCCATGGTGACTCCTGAAAATATAAAAATATGTCAATATGCTATAATCATCCTTGCCATTACTTTCATAAGAGAGAGAGAGAGAGAGAGAGACAGAGAGTGAGTGTGTGTGTGTGTGTGTGTGTGTGTTCATGTGTGTGTGTGTGTGTGTGTGTGCATGTCTGTCTGTCTGTGTGTGTGCATGCGCGCATGTGATTATGTGTACACATATACATGTGAGTTAAACATAAAAAAGAAAATACAAAAAAAAAGCCATAAACCGTAACAGGATGATATAATGAAATGTACACACCTTTGCCGGAAAACCTGGACTTGACCACATGACAGCAGATGATGCGTTTTCAACCAAAAATAAAAAAAACTGGATGGGGCGTGGCATCATTGTAATGTGAGAAAGCCATGTTAACCAGTGAAAGGTGGCACAGCAGAAACAATGGAAAATCTGGATGCTAGTCCTGCATCATGAACTGTAAAAACTCTTCCTCTGTCATGTCCCCCACACGCTCTCCTCTCTGCTCAACCTATGCTGCGTGATCGTTATCACCACCACTTCATCCTATCACTCACCTCAGCTATCAGTGCCGCCAGTTCAAGATCAGAATCTGAACTTCTCTTGTCTCCACTTTCAATAAAAATCCTCATTAATGTTGTCCAAGTCTTCCTCCATGTCTGAACCTTCAGTCTGAGATAATTCTAACACTTCTAAAACTGTGAAATGCTGTCTATGATGATTTCTCTCTTGGCTTCACTGTCCAGTAGTACTGAGCTGAGATGCCACTGCTGACATGACATGCATTGAACACATGGACAGTGACATGCAAAAACACACTGTGGCTCGCTTGCCCAGGAAAAACTTCTGCTCTGATTGGTTGCTTTCAAAAAGGGAAAGATAAATTACTATTCTAATCAGATTAACATGCCTCTGTGAGGTGGGCGCCAGTCCAAAAATTCAAATTGTACAAAAATTACCCCTTCCTCCGAAACGTGTGTGCCAGTTGGGGCCTAGATCAACCTTTCGTCCCTCCGAAACACCAGTGTGTGCCAGTTGGGGCCTAGATCAGGATCCTTCGTCCCAAGAGAGTTAAAGTAAGCTATATAACCTTCAGTTTCTACCAGTTTCATACTGTTGATTTCAACCTAGATCAGGACCTTTCGTCCCAAGAGAGTCAAAGTAAGCTATATTGTTCTAGCAGTTTCAACCTAGATCAGGACCCTTCGTCTCAAGAGAGTCAAAGTAAAAGTAAGTAAGCTATATTGTGATCTTTCGTCCCAGTTTCAAAGTAAGCTAGATCAACCTAGACCCTTTGTCCCAAGAGAGTTAAAGTAAGCTATATTGTTCTAGCAGTTTCAACCTAGATCAGGACCCTTCGTCCCAAGAGAGTTAAAGTAAGCTATATTGTTCTTCCAGTTTCAACCTAGATCAGGACCTTTCGTCCCAAGAGAGTTAAAGTAAGCTATATTGTTCTAGCAGTTTCAACCTAGATCAGGACCCTTTCGTCTCAAGAGAGTTAAAGTAAGCTATACTGTTCTACCAGTTTCAACCTAGATCAGGACCTTTCGTCCCAAGAGAGTAAAGTAAGCTATACTGTTCTAGCAGTTTCGACATAAGTGGTGCCCCACTTTCTGGTGCCATTTTTAGCATAACAGAAAAAATAAAACTTATATTCATTAGACAAACATAATTGGTGATGAGCAATGCTTAAAATAATTGAACAAATTCATCATTAAACTCAATGAAGTTAAAGAAAACAAAAATCATCGTATTCAAAGGAACCTATAAGTGAGGTTGCAGCTGAGGACCTCATTCCAGTATTGTAAATGTGCACACATGCATTAATAGTGAAAGCTACGAAATATACAGACCACTCTTTTAAGTTAAGTCATGAGAAAGAAATGTTTGTATAGCTGAAGCCAAGAATACAACACTAATTAAAGGCATGTGATCATCAAGAACAGGTATTAGAGAAGAGCTTCCAAATGGCTGCTGGCTGAACAATGGTTCCCATTTTAATGGCAGCTAGTTTAAGCATGACTCTGGAGTACGATTTAGGACTGAACATCAAAGCACTATGTTTTACCAAAATATAAACTACACTCAACGCTGCATGTAGCATGCTCTAGCATCTTTCAGACAATAACCTTCATTCAATCAAATCACTGCACAGTCAAACCCCCTGAGGCATATTGTGCCCCATTCTAAGTACCCTGCAACAGTTTCTTTTCTGTTTTTTTTTTTTCTTTCTTCTCTTTTTTTAAAGTTTTGAGGTGCACCCACAATCTACTGACCCCTGATTCTTCTGTAATGCTGGATTTTTCACGCACCCCCCCTTTTTATCCTTATGCCCCACCAATGCCTTAAGAACACAAGAAGTCTGCAAGTCACACACATCTCCTTGTCCTTGCCGATACTCACTGAAATATTTATCAAGCCCAAATCCTACAACAAAAATCCTTTCCAGACTAGATTTTATTTTCTTATCAAAACATGCAGAGTGATCTCCATTTATTCGGATGGTACTGTTACTACATGACCTCTACTGTAACCCCAAACTCTGCTTTGTTCCTTCCAAGCAATTTTTTTTGCATGCTCTCTGATTAGAAATAAAATCTTAAAGCATCAAAACAGCAACAACAAACTACCATAATAAGAAAAATGAAGTGCAGACTAATATAATAGAAGAAGGACTTCTCAGCCTCCAAATTAAAATCTGATTTGGCAAGAGGAGCAAGACAGTGATGAGAGTGAAGTTAAAGTTGGTGACAATGACGTACAGTTACAACCTCCTCTACTACTTATCCTTTAGTTTACCTGACTGGAAACACTGAGCTGTTGTCACCATCATGATCAAAAGTGGCACAAAAGAATGAGAAATGGACTTTGGCAATGACAGTAACTTGATAGGTTTTGTATAAAAATTGTTAACTTATATAGCAGTCTGATTTTTCCTCTGTTCCGACGCAACACAGGCAACACATCAAGTTAACTTTTCACTCCAGAGACAAGACTGGACAAGCTTCAAACTTTAACTTTCTCTGTTATTGTAGAAATAAAGCCATCAAATTCAGCTCCAACAATATAAAAAATAAAACATTTCAAAAAAAAAAAAAATGGAGATTTTCACTCACAATCTTTGCAAATGGAAGGCACCAGAAACATGTTTTCTACTGTGTGCACGCATGAGCCTTTTAACACCACCAGATGGTCAAGCCACTAGCAGTAGATTTTCAAAGCAACAGGGTGTCACTAATGACAGCAAATCCTTAAGAGCTGAAGAAATAAAAGCTGTTGGTGGCATTGGTGTCCTCCTGGTGGCTCACAGACCGCAAACACGTCATTTCACAATGTGATCTGGCGAAGCGCTTCAACATCATCTTTGTGGGCAGGATTAGAACACAGCAAGCAACAGCGAATAATTCTTGTCTACAGTGATATGGTGTGTGGTCACTGCAACAAGTTTATTTCAGATGGATGCACAAACATACAGGACTGATTCAAGAACATTGACAGAAATTATGTTGGGGGTTGGGTGCAGGGGGGGGGGGGGGGGGGAACTAATGCTGTCGAGTTCACCAAAGAGACAAGGGAGAACTACATGAAAGGCCTGAAATTTGACATAACCCAAGATGTAAGCTGTGAAGATTTATTACCTGACTGGGACCTAACAGTAGACTGGGTCAGCACATTTCAATTTCAATTCTAGAATGTTTTACTGCACAAAATGAAATTTCTTTCATTTTACACTTTCAACATCCCCCCCTCCCCAAACTGCATTTTTTTTTTTTTTTTTTTTTTTTGCCCTGCCATCAGTGTTTCCCTGATTTTCAGTCTGTTCAATTTGAAATGGAGATTTCCCTGATGTTTCAGCCATAACAGAGATTTCACTACTGTATTAGATGACTGAGACCAAACTGAATGCTAATTTAGACATCTTGTATAAACATTCATGATCACAAAATTCTTTTAGTCAAGACGCACTTTCAGGCACACAACTCGCTATCAAGCGTGCACTTAGAATTCCAGTATCAATTTCCTAGTGAAAATCTCTCCCATGATGGGTTACATGAAACACACTGACATCACATTTTCATCCCTCATACTTCTACTTTTGAAATTAAAAACTTAAAAGCTACCTGTAATTCGTAGCTTTTAAGTATTTACACACATTTCAAGTACATCTCAACCAAAACTGGAAAGATTTGGAATGTTTCCCCAATATAATGGCAAAGACAATTCAACACATTTTGTCTAAATTCACATTGAGAGCTGGCCTTAAAAAAAAAAAAAATCGATCTTGAGTTTGAAATCTCATCTCTTCAGAATACTTACAATGTAACCACAAATATGTATGCCAACAGGTCAGCTTCAAGGTCTTCATGTTTCACAGGAAAACTAATGGCTGCCTTCAAACTACCAGACCTGGATATTTGTGTTTACCTTAGAATAAACAGCTAGAGAATTTCCTGCTGCCACTTATTGCCAAGGCGGAGTGAGGTTAAAAACTTAAAATTAAAACACTGACAGTACAAGGCATTTCAATAAATACAATTCAAATTAAGGTGCCGCTTTTTATGCACATATTTCATGGACGAAAACCTTTCTAAGCAAATAATCAACTCTCTTCTGAAACATACACTTTCCTTTGTATATTCTGAAAACTGTAAACAACTGACCAACGTAATCTTTCTCCCAGATATACATGACTCATAATCTTTGCTTTACATCCAACAAAGGGGTGATCATTACACCAACGCAAATGTAGGCCACATTCTCCGTAAGTCGTAAGGCCACCAGCAAGTGGTCTTCTTCTTGTCCTACCCATGTGCGTGTGTGGGGGGGGATACCACAAAGTTTCAGAAAATCTCCACTCTCTCCCACCCCTCACAGACCCAAGGCTTCACTGGAGGCTGACCCAAGATGACCTCAGCCAACTGATAACCAAAGTGAACACAAGAAGATACACCACAGCCGTAACGGGAAAGGAACAGCAGAAACCACCACCACCACCACCACCACCACGCAGCGTGGCACATGGGTCATTTGGTCATGGCCGAGAACACGGCCCACATGAGAGGCACCGTGCCCTCCTTCATGCTCTCAGTGTCCAGATCCAGATCCAGTAGATCCCGCACTCGCTTCATGGCCACCTCATAGTCATCATCTGACGCGGGGCGAACGCATTCTCCAAAACGTCTGAAGTGTGGGCCAGGTAGAGGAGGGCCAGCATTCGCTTGTCCATGCGGTGCGCATCATTGGTCCAGCGGGCCAGCACTGACTCCTGCACACGCTTGATCAGCTTCTGCTTGAAGACACAGTCGGTGAGGGGGTGGGTGGTCATGTCAAAGAGCAGGAAGTTCTGTTTCTCAGTGGTGCATACCCCCTTCTCCACCAGGTTCTTGGCCAGACGCTCCCGCACATTGCGCAGCTGGTAGCGCAGCTTGAGGGGGTTCCATGTCTCTCCTGAAAGTCACCCACACACTCCTTTCAAAACCTCGACAAATGATAGCTTAACCCCTCCCCACCTCTCAAAAAAATGAGCCACTCAGGAATTTGACTGCATGTGTGTGTATGTGAGTCTGTGCGTGCATGTGTGTGTGCTAAAAAAATTAAGGAATCTGTGACTGAATACACACACACACACACACACACACACACACACACACACACACACACACACATATATACACACACACACACATACTGTAGATCGATATAGATCGATTGTGTGTGTGTGTGTGTGTGTGTGTGTGTGTGTGTGTGTGTGTGAGGTAGTGTGTGCTTGCTTGTTTTAAAACAAGAACAAAAAGGCTTGTTTTAAAACAAGAACAAAAAAATAGAGGGAGAGATAGAGAAAGGAGCATATCTGTCAATGTACCAATGTATGCCTGTGTATTTGCACAGACATATACACATGAAATACAAGGTGTGTAAAGTAGGTGTGCAAGTGTGTGTGTGCGTGCATGCGAGTGCTTGCTTGTAAATGTGTGACATCTTCAGTTGTATGGCAGTGAACGTATGTTGTGCATGTGAGAAAGAACATATGTGACACACTTCGCAGGGCCACCACTGGAAAACCGATTTTCAAAATGTTCGAAGCGTGAGTGTACACAGGTGTGTGAGTGTGTGTTTCATCTTCTAAATGTTTGCAAAAAGAAACTGGGAACAGAGAGGGATGGGGGGAGGGTAACAGCAACCTAAACCAGGTGAAAACAGCCAAGATCACCTGGAAAGTGCAATTTTTTTGTTGTTCTTGATTCCTTGATCATTACACATAACAAGCCAAGGCCAATGCCACATACTCTTCATGCTCACCTTGAGAGCTGAAGTATTTCCAATTTAACTTGCTAAATTTCTCAACATTATCAAGGCCTCACCTACTGATGACATACTGAAAGCTACAGAGCGCCCAACAGAAACCATGAAAGGAAAAACAGTCAATGCAACAGCGAAACCAGGAACCTGGTTCCACTCAATCCAAAAGGGGGACCGCTTTCAGCAGTGTGCAAGCCAACCAGAACGCTAATGTGTACACCAAAACTCCTTGCAAGATGAAGACTGTGACTGCCATGATGCTGACATGATTTCAGCACAATTATGGAACAAGACAGCAGACAGCTGCATCCAGTACACACTAACAAGACACAAATTGACACGCAAAACAAACAAGACTTCTAATGTAATCCATATCTATGCCAAACGGATGTTTTTATGTGTGAAGCAGCAAATGAATATACTACTACGCTACCTGAAGAGTAATATTCTACTTCGAAAAAAATCTGTGGAAAGATGAATGCTTGGATAATTTTTCAGGTAAAATGAAAGCGGATTAAACATACTGTGCCAAGTGAGTCAAAAACAAGACAAATTTCTAGCCTCATTCTTTTCTCTTTTATAAACTGAAATGGTCAAGTAGCACTTCAAGTGGGGCAAAAAGAAAAAAAAAAAAATATGACCTACCTGGCTCTCTCGCATCACAATGCTTGGTCCTTACATTCAAAATCTGATTATAAATGGAGATTAGGTGAGCTCTAAATTAGAGCTCACCTAATCTCCATTTATAATCAGATTAGAGTCTAATTTCATCCCTAGTGCGTTACCATCTCTCCTGAAATATTCCCAAACATAAAGTTAGCCATTTTTTGCACAGTATTAAGTAACTTTTAAAGCTCAAAGGATTTGTTTTGTGTATAATTCAGTTCTAATCTCTGTGAATCTGAATGTTTGTTTAATGAATTCTACTATTTCAAAAAGTTTTGTGCCAAATGGGCTGCTCTTTGCTCACTTCCTTCACTGATGTGCTAAAAATGATACAAAATAAACAGAAAACAGTTAAATCCAGAGAGAGTGAAAAATCATCTGCATGCTTCACTTTAACAATAAACCAGATCTTTGTTACTCATTAGTGCCGAGATCCCCTGACACATCATTTGTGGTGTCCAAACACATGTGCTGAAATTACATGGCACACCATGTTGTTGGAAAACATTTAATTACCACAAGTTCACACTGCACTACTGTGTTTTTTGAAAAGTGCATAACTTCGTTCATTTAAATATTCAATCCTAATAAATTCCTCATCTGTAATACTTTTAAACTACTTTAAAAGAAACTTTAAGAGAAAAAAAAAAACTACTACTGTTTTACGACATGTTTCACTTGCACTTGACAGTTTCAGTGTCTGTCTTGTTGCAGAACCTTCCTTATATAATAAACACAATCATTAATATGGATGTAACAAATGCATCTTGTCTCTTGTATAAATGTGAGCTCAGGGCACTTACGAAACCACACAAAACAAGCAAAGATGACAACATAGAAGTTATCTCAACAATTAAAAATGAAATGCGACTGTCACACTTATGCTACAAATCACATGCTAGTCTTGTTAAGCTGCAATATGGCCATGTTACAGACTTTTTACCACTGTAATCTTTATTTTTAAACTCACTAATATGCTAAAAAAAAAAATTATATATATATATATATATCAAAAAACCATAATGTAAAACAGACGATATAACTGACCAAAAAAATTTCCAGTTCCTTATTTCTGTATTCAGACGCTATGATTAACTCAACATTTTCACAATTCCAACAAGTTGTGGACAACTGATTGGCTGATCTTCTGATCAAAATGTTTTACTTTTATCTATTGTCAGTGCTCTAGGTTCCGTTATTCTTATTCAACTAGAATATGTCTACTCCACCTTTTACCCCATCCAACCCCCCCCCCAAATGTTCCCTGGTCCCCCACCCCCTCCCTCTTAAGTACTATTTTAACTTGCATTTCATGAGATCATGAAAAATCAGGTATTGATACCAATACTTTTCTTTTTATCACCTAACTGACATAAAACACAACAAAATTTTCAAAAATTTAAAAAGTGCTTAGAATCAGGTCCTTTTTGTGTCCCCTACATGAAAAGAGCAGCAAAACTGATTTTGTGCAAAGAGGGGGGGAAAAACAGAGCTAAAATGCGTATCTCTCACTGGAAAATCTTAAAAAAAAAAAAAAAGATCAACTTTAAAAAGTACCAATCAGGGAATGAGCAATTTATTCATTGAATCGAACTTGTGTTTTACACTGAAACAGGAACATGTCTGTTCATTCTCGTTAACTTTCCAGTACTTTTTTTTTTTTTTTATCCTATAAAAAAAAAAAATATATATATATATATATATATATATATGTATATATATATATATTGCACATATAAGCAATGCTTCAGATATCTGGCATGCTCACAGTATTTTTGCGTGTATATTTTAAACGGCTAGTGCGTCATATTGTCACACCCCTGTTGTGGCAGTGCCAACATGTGAATCAGTCTCCTCTTTTCTTAATTTTGTAGAACATCAGAAGTCGACATGATATAGTGCCTGTACACACCACCACAGTTCACTCAGTGACATGAATGATCAGCTTTCAATTAACTTTTAACCCCCTCTTATATACTCGCAACGGGACAATCCGGGACTTAACGTCGGGCGCCTGTTCTTCCCGTACCGGGAGTTACCGGGACCTCTCCGCGGGAATTTTCCATCACGCAGTGATCACGTGTGTAGACACACACAGTCGCAGACAGTAACTAGGAAGACTCAGGCATGGCCCAATCATGTGTTGGCACTATTTTTGGGTGATGGTACCGTGTGTGTTCATTGAGAATAGGCACAGAACGCAGCGAGTAACTTTGTGAATGGAAACTGACCGACTTTCACAATGGCGGCTTTCTCATCTGCTACAAACGATGAAGAGATGATCGACTACTCGCAAGAGGAGTTAGATCAAATTATTGTAGAAGTAGAGACGTTTGAAAGAAAGATGGAGAATGAAGGTGATATAGAAGTAGGTAGAGCTGTTGAAGAAGACAGTGAAGTGCAAAGCAACCGGGAATACAATGTTCCACGCAGCGCTTCAGACAAAATGGCGGCTCGCGACACATGGCACGGCTGGGGTGCATCATCAGTTTCAGGAACCCACTGGGCCGGCTCACTCGTTACCTGACACTGCTACACCACTTGATTTTTTTCGTTTTGTTTGTTCCTCTGTGTTTTTTTAAGACTGCTGCCGATGATACAAACAGGTATGCAAGACAAAAACAAGCTGCAAAGGGCGCACCTGACCCTCTTTTGTAGCACTGTGTGTGACATGTGACAAGTTTTTGTATGACATTGGTGGGACAACCAGTGAGACCTGTACTGCCAGGCAGCAGATGGATTGCGTCAGGTAGGCCCTCAGATTTCATCTTACACTAACAACTTGCATCAGCATGGTGATTGCGCATGCTTGCATGCTGTAAACTTTATTGTCATCATAAAACGTCACGTGTCTGGTGACAATTTGGTGACAGTGACACGACCTGTATTTCTAGGACAGACGAAATATAGTTCAAAGTGAAGTGCATGCTCTTATGAAACTGTCTGCCAATTTTCTTTCTCCTACAGGTTCACATACATTCCCTATATAAGTTAATAATCACACATACCCATTTTTAGGCTGAAACCAGTAGAAAAATCCGAAATCTAGGGTAGTTTTGCAGTCAGAGAAACCGAGTACAAGATGTACTGTGCAAACAGTAGCGAGAAAAGCGCCACTGGAGGGAAAATGGTGACTGGCAATAACACAAACCGTTCTTTAACAGAGCTTGAACAAGATTTTCTATTTCCAAACAAATCAAATATTAAGCAGTTTTGCTATGATGATAATAAATCTTCTCACAATCATACGTATCCCCTCTCTCTCTCTTTCTCTCGCACAAACACACACACACTTATTTACTGACACAAACATTATGCAGCGATACATTGTGATAAACAATCTTTCTCTTTTCCTCTGAAACACACACACACACGCAGGAAGACACACACACATAAATGGACACACATTTTTATGAACAATATAAACTTCAACAAATGCTAAGTGGCGCACACACACACACACACACACACACACACACACACACACACACACAGTGTCATATCACACACACACAAACACACAACATATAGTCACAGTTTGATAGTCCACACACCCACACACACACGCATGCGCGTGCACATGCACAAAGTAAACGGTACAATCTGAACGAATTCATGCTGCTTATGCCTTTGCTTTTTGTCCCATCACTTTACACTGCCAAGATGCAAGTGTCCCATAGTGATAGAAAAAAAATCTGAAGCTATGTAGAAGGTCCTTAACAAACAACTTCCAATCTAAAACGTAATCAACTTCACGGCTGCCATTACAGTACCAAGGGAGCTAATGTCTGAGAGCAGTTTAACATTATTGTGTTTTGCTGTTTTTCCCCATACACAAATTATTGCAGTAAATCGTCCTGTTCTCACTCATAACTTTATTTCCATATGATCACACAACAGAGATAATTTTCACCTATTCAAAAAGGCGAGAGATCTTTGTACCATCACACTGTAATTTACACACACATAAAAATCACAACAGACTAACCAGCAAACAAATCTCTACCATAACACAATGCACACTTACGCCGGACCCACCTATAGATCTAGCGATCGTAACTCAGTACTACTTCTTCCAGACTCACCACTCAAGTACTCTATCCAGCTCTGCACAGGTTCTGGAGGCTGCGTTTCCTTGATGTGTTTCAGAGCTTCATCCAGCAGCACGTCCCCAGTTGGCTGGTCAGACTTGCACAGGACCTTGCGACTGGACAAGCTGCGCCGCCTCATCCCACCCTTTTCCAGTTCGATGCGACCTCGGAGGGCAAGTTCTACCAGGATGCAGCCGCGCAGTCCAGAGGATATACAGTCGTTCCAAAAGGATGTGTAACCCTGCAATATTGCAAAACAGATCTGAAGAATATGAACTGGTGAGGGAGGAGGGGGGTAGAAGAAGGGGTGGGGGGTGGGAGGTACTGAAGAGAGTAAAATGATTCGATGATCTCTAAGAAGGAAATCAAATAACATGCAAAAATGTAAGCAAGAACGAGAAAACAGATGAAAAAGATCACTCAAAATGGTCTGATGTAGCAAAGGGGTTGGGATGGGGGTGAGCGTCTTGGGACGGGTGGTATACTATTTCTATTCAAAAACCTAGTTTAAGTTGCTTTCCACTGGTGGCTGCATGACCTGGAGTGATTCATAGGTTACTGCTCTACACTTAGCCATGAGTTTTCACCTTATAATCAAATCTTCACCCTCATCTATTTAACATCCTCAGTCATCATGTTGACTATTCTGACGTTTAAATCATGTGAATTTTAGTCTATACATATACTCAGACCAATACCTTAATTGAAATAAAAGCTGCTCCAAATACAAGTCTGACACAACATAATTCAGATGTCTATTTAGAGTTTTGACCATTAGTTTTATAGTTTACAACCCAACTTTTTTTTCTTAGTTTAAGGTATGTCTGGAGACATACCATCAGGATAAAATGTTCAGAAAGCTCATCAGATTTCTTTTGGTGTTCCTGCCACAAAAAATGTAAGTGATAATGTCTATGCATCTAATGTTAGAGATAAAACCAGTGATGTGAAGGAAATCTATCTTTATAAAAACTCTACTGGTGACAAGTGCATCAACTTCAATGGGTGTGCTTACACTAGTTACAGTTGTGGACAAGTAGTAAGTGGAATTCATGGATATGGGAAACAGGCAGGGTTTAGACAAAGAATTAAACTGATTGAAAATTTGCACTATCCAAATTTCTAACAGAATATCCTTGCATGTCCAGTTTGTAATTTTTTCTTTCTTTTTTTTTTTCTTAGTTGAGTAAACTTACCTTTTGTTCCAATGACAACCTTAACTTTGTTTAAAAAATGTTTTTAAGCACGTTTTCAATGACATTTTAGGACACTGATGCAATCAGCAAGTCATTCAGTAAAAAATAGGATGGGGACAGAGAAAAGAAAATACTTAAACCCAATGAATAGGGTACTGGCAACTGAACAGTTTATGTTTTACTACTACTAGTACTACCAATAAAAACAATAAATATTAATATTTCTTTATCCACAGTTTAAACACAAGATGTATTCCAGCAGGCTTTTTCTGCTACTTTCAAATTAATTTCTTTTTACCTAACCCATTCTCTGTCTCTAACCTGTGACAGGTTTCACTGCTTTCTGCCACAAATGGTAGTGGTCACCCCAAATATGGTACACTTGCAGAAAACATGAGCCATCGAAATCAATCTACTGGAAGATTAAATATCAGTTTTACCAGTTTTGTTAACAATACCATAACATTTGCACTGATCAGATCTTGGACCAGTAAACTCTACGTGCTTTTCTCCCAACCTGCACAGGTAATTCATATCCTTCTTATCAAGTGATGCAGAGATTCATCTTTAAAACACATATTTAACCACAAAAAAAACTGGCTACTTAAAAATGTACTTTTTAATCAGTGTTTAAACACTGCTAAAGAATTTTTCTGTATAACTACTGGTTCACATAATTTCACAATTCATGTGAAAGACACTGCACTTTCTTACTCTTTGTTGACATGAGTGCAATGTGGCGTCAAACACCTCACACAGGATTGATAAAGCCCCCCAGTTACATCTTCATGAAATTTTTACCAATTGTGACAAGAATGCAATACAGAATGATGTCCATGAGGCAAGGGATGGGACTGTTGCGAAAACTGCCTGAGGGAAGATCCAGATTTTGCCTATACAGCTAACACAACCCTTTACAAGAATGTATACGCCCACATCTATATGGTTGCACAGTCACCCGTGAGTCCTACATACTGACTGCAATATCCATATTTTACCCCCATAAGAAATGATAATTTATTATTGATAATATCTGTCTAAAGAAACTAAACAATCAACTCCGCTTCTTGCCGTCATCACAGTATCTATCCAACATAAATGTACACAGATCTCTGTGTATACGTCTTGTGCAACGTGCAACATTCATTGTGACTGATGTGTGCATGCGAGTCTGTTCATTTACGCACGCAAACGCATATAAGCATAGGTGTGCGAGTTAGCAATATATGACTTCATAGTTGTCTGCTACCGAGTCACGTAAGCAGTCACTTGTGTCAGTCTGTGTGTGTGTATTTCACTCTGTACGTGCATGCTTTGAGTTATAATCATGTAACACGTTAGTATGATTCGGTCTGTCATCGAAAGAGTACAAGTAGTTTCAAAGAACCTCTCTGTCTTTTAAACCAAGCAGCAGAACTTCTTCCATCAGCGTCAGCCTCGTCTCTTTGGAGTCATGGTCGTTTCCTCTTCTTCTCCCCCTTTGTTTTTCGTCTCTATCCTCGACTTGACTGTCAGCCCCTGCAGCTGCACTGGCTTGTCGACGCTGTGCGTTCGATCTTTTGTAAACGCCCGACATGACGAAAAGTCCCTTATGATATCATATATCCTGACTTAAAAGCGTGTTGCACCTGTTGCACTCCCCCTAACACAGCAGATCACAGTGGCTGACTTCGCCAATGGCCGATTGTTTAGACGTCAAATTGAGGCGAGATAAAACGATAACTTGGCAGATTTGGTTTGAAACACATCGCTATCACTAAATTTTTGGGTCAAAATTTAAGTTTAGCTCACAGAATGAAAGATATATCAGACTTAGTGTTGCTATTGTTATTTCTGTAATTATCGTTGAACCAAGTGAGACTCTCGTGTGAAGCAGTCGTCTGCTAGCCTACAATTGTTAGGGAAGAAATGCATCGGTCGCACATTTCCTCTGCATGGCTTTTTCTGGTATTGATGTAAAGTAGAAAAGAACAGACACTTTAAACCAGTTTTTTTTTAAATAACAGAAACGTTGTGAAGCTATACCACGGATAATTACAGACACAAATTAGGGTAACAAACATGTCTTAAGACATTAAAAAAAAAAAAAAAATCTACGTGTGTGTCAACTGTAAAAAACAAAATGAATGCATCGAAATCGATATAATAGTTTATTTAAAATAGCATGATGGGTTTTTAAATGTATGATTAAAAGGGGTAGGTATTTGAAATAAATTGAAATCTACCGATAACAGCTACTGTTACTAATGCTGTGGCAATGCTTACTACTATCACTGTAAATAATGTTAATAATTTTAATGATAACAATAACTTCAACAACAGTAATTATATTGATAGTGTTTACATCTGGGGGAAAAATGATGAGTAGGGCACACAGACATTATGTTAATTAAAAGTCGATGATATGGCCCCGCACTGAATGCAATGTGCCCGTATCTGCGGCATAGCTCTGTCTCCAAGGAAAACAACCATTTCCCGTCTCTGCAGACATCAGCTCTCGGTGGAATTCAGGGGTGAATCAACGCGATTTTTCTCTCAATAGGCAGCCGAAACAGAATTAATCAATCATCATGAGTGTCCGAACTTATAATCCTTCCGTTCGTGTCGGAAACTGGAACGAGGATATCCAGCTGGAGGAGGTATTTTCATTGATTTTTTAATTATCATGACTCTTGACTATTATGGTAAAAGTTCAGTGTAGGCCTCGTCTCATAATTCAACACTTACTTGTCTTTCATACATGTCATAATTTAATTCTGTCAAATATTCAAACAAATGTCATCATAAAACACCATGACTGTTGTACAGATACTAATTAAGTACACAAATTTGCATATTTCAATTAATTTGGCACCAAAATTAGTCAGGAAAAAAGCTCTCTTTTAAAAAGATTGAAATTACCTCACAGTGTTGGATAGTGGGTCACTTAACTCCAGAATGTTCTGATTATTTGTCAGTTCCATTGCACAGTAGAGTAACTAACCGAGAGAGAGAGAGAGAGAGATTACTAAGAGTGAATTATCATATACATGATCCGGTGATCTTTGGGATCTGAACTAAAAGGGAGGTCCAACCTGATCTTTGTCAGACCTCTACTGGAATATGCCAGTTACTTATGGTACTTCCACACACAGAGGAATGTGAACAGTCTCAAAGCTATACAGTGATAGGCAACTCACTTCAAACTTGACTGCTACCGCAACACCACTAATGTCTTCAACATGCTAAGCAGACCTGAAGGGTCCACCCTTCAGCAGCAAAAGCAAACAGCAAGACTGACTGTGCTCTTCAAGATCTGAAGCAACATCATTTTGGTAAGCCAGCCCAAGCTGCAACCAGCTCTAAAATTCCAGAGCAGTGGTCATGACCAACAACATATACCTCTGTCTTCAGTCCTGCACACAATGTTGGCAGAGTTTTTTTTTTTCTTTCCAAGGACAGTTAGGGACTAGAACAAGCTGCTGGCAAAGACAGTTCACAATGATGGTGGTGGTGGTTGTTCCTGTCTTGAGTATTCATCTGGAGAGCACATAGTTTTTGCATGCATTCTCTGTTTAAACCTCATAATCCATTCATCATGGCAAGCTTGATATTGAGTTTTCCCCCTAAATACCAACAGTCATGGAGGCTGGAATTCGAACATCCACTAACATTCTGTGACTATTGACCTCCTAAGTCAATGTTAGTGTCAAGATCTTGAAGCACCCCAATGCCACAGACTGAACGATGAAGTGCTGTAAGCAATCTGCTTTTACATCAGTTACAGTGATCAAAATGTTTATTTATGTATGCAGATGATGAAGATAGTTATTGCGATATGGTGACAATAAAAACAACAACAAAAAGAACACACACACACACGTGTGCACACACATGCACACACACACACACACACACACACACACACACACACTCACACACGTACACACACACACACGTACACACACACACACACACACACACACACACACACACACACACACACGCACACACACACACACATTATTTTCAAGCAGATGTGGACAGTTCTACAAGGTGTGTGTGTGTATGTGTGTGTTTGTGTGTGTGTGTGTGTGTGTGTGTGTGTGTGTGTGTG
>JADBJO010004743.1:65000-75000 GCA_016801955.1 Conus betulinus | reverse complement strand
ATCCTTGGTGCTGACCGGTGGGGGGATCCTTGGTGCTGACCTGTGGGTGGGGATCCTGGTGCTGCTGACCTGTGGTGGGATCCCTGGTGTTGACCTGTGATGGGGATCCCTGGTGCTGACCTGTGGTGGGGATCCTTGGTGCTGACCTGTGGTGGGGATCCTTGGTGCTGACCGGTGGGGGGATCCTTGGTGCTGACCTGTGGGGGGATCCTTGGTGCTGACCTGTGGTGAGGATCCTTCGTGTTGACCTGTGGTGGGGATCCTCGGTGTTGACCTGTGGTGGGGATCCTCGGTGTGACCTGTGGTGGGGATCCTTGGTGTTGACCTGTGGGTGGGGATCCTCGGTGTTGACCTGTGGTGGGGATCCTTGGTGTTGACCTGTGGTGGGGATCCTTGGTGTTGACCTTGACTAAAAGGCGGATCAGGGATCCTTTAACAAGATCACGCAAAAACTTTTAAAACCGATCTGAACGCATTTTTATGAAAACAATCAACGTGGCCTACTTGGAATGGCGATATACAAATGAACACACTATAAAGGTATAAGGTAAGACTGATTCAATATTGGCTTACAACTCACAGTAGACAAGTGAATTAACGAGAGGTATGTCTTCCTCAGACATTACAAACAACGGAGGAAAACGCACTACGCAAAACTCCCGTGATGAAAGACTGCATGAAATCTTCGTGGTGACAGCTATCTGCGGTGTTCTCTTCAGCAGCGCATGTTTTGTCAGTTGTTTGTCACGTCGTCTGTAGAATAACACACGATTGCTCTGATATACCGTATCACCTGACAGTCATGATAAGATCTGAAATGTCAATTCACTGCTGCCGTCTGTCATGATCTGGTACTGTCACGTTGCTGAAGTTTGCAGCCAAGTGGGGGAAACACCTAGTATAAACTTCACCTTCCCGAATCCTTTTCAGGAAAGATAAAGTCACCTGGTAATGCACACATGCAGCAGTCTTGACCAATGGGCAGATTTGTTGTCCGTCGTACAAAAACAGTAACTGATCTTGAGGTGCTGAGTTCGGAGGGGACCTTTTTTCTGCAGTCGTTGTCACTGCTTTCGTCAGATCCACAGTCCAGTGGCCATGACGACTTCCACAGCCTTCTTCAGGTCGTCACAGCTTTTCCGAAGCTGCACCTGCAACTCCATGACCTCTCCCCGAGTCTGACGTAGCAGAACCTCATAGATGGGATAGTCCCGAAGGACGTGGTCTGAGGTCTGGGATGAAATCACTGCATGGATGTTCTTCAGTGTGGGGGTAATTCTGACTCCGCTGAGGCGACTCTGCAGTCTGCAGTGGCCATGTGCCCGGTCTGAAAAGGATTGTCCACTGTTGCTTCTGAAGCCGGTGGATCGAGTCGGTGCCATGGTCTGCACCTCCTCGTCCTCTTCCTCTGGGCACAGGACTGGGTGCGGAGGATGGTTTCTGCCTCTCTGTAGGTCAGTCAGGGGGTGGCTGAACTGCTACCGTCTTCCGCCTGCCTTGGAAGGAACATCAGCCTTTTCGTGTTTTGTGATCCAACTGTAGGATGGAGAGTGAACTTCTTTAATCAATGAAGGTTTTCTTGATGTCGTGCAGGTGCTGTTCATATCTGGTGTTTTAGAAGTCCCGCCAGCAGAGACATCTCAACTCCCGAGAAGACAATCTTTGACGGTGGGCCAGCTGATTTGGAGAAAATCACGACAGCATAGAGTGGTGGTGCCGATGCTGATTCGGCTTTGTAATGGGAGGAGATCTTTCCAGTGAGAAAAGCCCTGGCAGCGTGTCTGCCATGTGTGTGTAACATGACATTGCCTGCTCTCTGCTCCTTCACTGCCTCGTCTGGGGCTGAGTCTCGGAAGACGTGTACTGACAATTCGAAGATTTGTGAATGTTAGTAAAATTGCAGACTACTACCCCCCCCCCCCCCCTCCCCCTCTTCTCCTTCCTCCTCCTCAGTAATCAGAATGTAATTTTTTGCAGTTCAGCGATCCAGAATGAATACATTACGTATCTTCCAGACGGAGGTACAGTCGTGAGAAGTTATCAACATCACAATCTAAATTTCATTTCAAGGAGTGGGGTGGTGGGTAGGAGTGGAGGTGGGGGTAGGGTGGGGGTGGGGGTAGTGGGTGGGTGGGGTGGATAGTTCAGTGATTCCAGTGATAAACATACGCTCTCTTCAGATCAAGGACGGGAAAACTCATTTTCAGCCTCTTGCTTTGAAGAGCATGACTGCAGTCAATATCTTAACACACAAAGAAGGGTGCTGAAGGCTGCCTCTTTTGTAAAAAAAAAAAAAAAAAAAAAAAGACCTGCAACGTTTGTTTTTTTTTATCCCCCAGAGATTGTGTCAGGCTGTTGCTAAGGAGACGACATCGCATGAATGAAGACCTTTTACGACGATGCAAAAACATTTTTAGCGTCCATATACGCAGAACAGACTTTTTGAGGGGAAATCCCCCAAAGGGAGAATGGACAAACACAGCAACGCCTCTCAGTGTCTCCATGGAACCCAATGTCGCCATTTCTTTTCCTGCAGAGGGATCCTTTTTCAGCCGCCTTGTGTTTCGTGTGCTCGGTGAATGCGATTCTGCAGTGCGCATATTCTTTATTGTTACAATGAGTTGCAGTGAAGCTGAAGTCAGGTGAATGGTCAGTATGTGATATTGAAACAGAGGACTTGGAATAGATGAAAATAAAGAGCAATGCAGACTTTTTAGAACCCCCCCCCCCCCCTCCTCCTCCTCCTCCTCCTCTCCTCTTCCGTCTAAAATCGATAGACTAATAGTTCACGTGAAAGTAAAAAGAGTGGATCACTGCGGATATTTGTTCATATCACACACACACACACACACACACACACACACACACACACACACACACACACACACACACACGCACGCGCACGCACGCACGCGCACGCACGCACGCACGCACACACACACACACACACACACACACACACACACGCGCGCGCGCGCGCGCACACACACACAGAGTCACACACACACACACACACACACACACACACACACACACACACACACACACACACACACACACACCTCCCATTCCGTCCATCTTTCCCCCCCATTCCCCTAAAGCAGATATGAAAATCAATATGATGTCACTAGCTTTCCTAAAGGTAGGATGGATGGTGAGAAAAATGTACGACTGGGATCAAACGCCTTCTCCTGAAACACCAGAAATAACGCGAGACAGTAAATCAAAACTTCTACAGCAGCTTGATCTTGCTATCCTTCTTCTTGCTGCCTTCGTCAGTACCAGCACCGTCATTGGCAATAGCATGTGGGTGTTGGTGATCACAGTTATATCCCTATTTCAAATTGTACACCTTTGCAGGTGATCACTATGATATCCCTGTTTCAAATTGTATACCTTTATAGGTGATCACAATTATCTCCCTGTTTCAAATTATACACCTTTGTAGGTGAACACAATTATCTCCCTATTTCAAACTGTACGCCTTTATTTAAAAAGAAAAAAAACGGCCAGTTAGACCAGACTCCAAACCATACGGATTTGTTTTGTATCTTGCCTGAAGAAGACCTAAAAGGTCGAAACATGTCGTGTTTTGTCTTGTGATTCGTTTGTCCACGTTTCTTTCTCTCTTTTTTTTTTGCAGCTTGCTTACATTTATTTAAGATTCATACTAATGACAATTTTGCTTCGCAGCGAACGTAGGTATACGACCTGTTGTTATTTTGTTGTTGTTTTCTCCTTATTCTTATTACCGGATGATGGGGCAAAACACCTATGTATAATATCTATCACTCCCCCTTCAACAAAGGGCGTTTACTCCAGGTATAGGGGCGTGAAGGCACATCCTTGGCTTTGTTTGTCATCGGCTGTGTTTTATTTGTTTCCATCCTCTTGTGTTTTGGGATGTTTTGTTCCTTGAGTACGCCATGACTCGTTGCATCAGTTTGAGTTGTCTAAGACTTCAAAGGGTAGAGTGATCGAGTTTCCTGTTTAAAGACGGATGTTTTGCTGCATCCCTCTCCTAATGGGTGGGTAACCGGGAAAAACTGAGGAGGTAACTTAGGGCCCTGTTGCGGTACAAATTCTCACCTAGGTACAAAATATCACTCGATGACATTTTGCACCGATGTTGCAATACCAAATTTTACCAGAGCACAGAATGTCACCCTGAATGTCATTCAATGCAGACATGGCGATGCGGAACGTCTCCCCCCGCTGTCAGGTTCTGCAAAGACTTCCCCCTCTCCTGAACTCACCCCCAGAGGAGTAAATCCAGAACGACCTTCCGCTTTGTTCCAACATCATCCCTCTCTTTCAACATGGTCAGATTTTTCCAAATGACAAAACTACACCAATCAATGCATATAGCGCCCAAATTTGAAGGTCAGGATGATTCTGGACCCAAACGAAACTAATCCGCCCCCTGTTCTGAAATTGCACCTGATGAGTAGTCAAGACATACCCCATGTGGTGATAAAGACGAGAGATCACACTCTCCCCCCCCCCCCCCCCCCCCCCCCCCCCCATTCACATCGGGTAGGTAAGTTAAGGTACTTCATCCAGTAAACTCCGATTTCATGCTCATGATGTCACAGCTCTACCATGTAGGATGTCTTGTCAGGACCTTTTCTGGTGGCATAGTTTTCTCTGGCAGTCCTTGTCACATGCGTGATCTCCTTAAGTACATAGCTCTGTCTGTGTAGGCTACCTACCTTCCCTGGGTAGTGCTGTTTTGCATAAACCCAGGACATGTTCCACTGTTTGCTTGTATTGACAGAACGGACACAAGGAGTCTTTGGATCCCCCTTCCCCCTCCATTTCACCATGATGAATTCGAGGGCAGGAGGTCATATACAGACTGAGGATGAAGCTGATCCTAAGAGGGGACATACTTTATTTCTTCTTCTTCTTTCTTTGAGTGTCCACCTTCATCGAGTTGAAGATTCTGACACCTTGTGTGTGTATGGCTGGGTTTTTTTTTTATCCCGCCATTAAAGGCAACTATGCTCCAACTTTGGGGAAAGGTGCATGCTATGTGTAACGTGTCATCCATACCAATGGCCAAACGGCCTTCTCTTCCGAAAGTTGGTGATGGGATTTACGTGTGTGTAAGATGTGCGTGCGTTCACACACGGAACCTCGGTTTATAGTCTCATTTGAAGGACTGTATGGGGAATTGGAATGGAGTCAGAACTAATGTTAACCCCGATGGAAAAATCCCCCTGTACCGAAATTCGAACCCGTAACCTCAGGATCACGAGTCCGGCGCTCTACCAACCGAGCTATTCAGCTGAGACTTCTTTGGAGTGGAGTTTTCTCTCACGCTGTCCCCTCACCCTTGTAGGCCTTGCTAGATGCCCTCTGGGTTCTTCTTAGCATCTTGTTTTATCCTCAGCTTCTGTATCACCACGCCACATTTGTTTTCTCTGTGCTTTAGCCAGCACTTTATTTCCGTCCTTAACATTTGACAGAAAGAAGCGTGACGCTCATAGAGGGACGAAAACAGCTACCCGTGCTGCGTGACAGTCAAAAGCTCCATAGACCGGACTCTGGCGTGGAGATCATCAGGAGAGAATGCTCTTCCTCTCGGCAGCTGAGATTTTTTTCTTCTCTCTCTCTCTATCGTCTAGTCTTAAGAACAAATCGTTCGCAGAAAATAATGAGAACGCTCAAACACGACAAGGGAATGAAACCCCTATTACATTCTAATAAATACGCTTCAATGTTTTGACGGAAAAACCGATCTTGTACAGAAGGGGGCACAGAAGGGAATCTATCCTTTTGAAGTTGCAGATGGTAGCACAGCCGAGTTAGTGGAGGATCTACTGTGCTCGCCAGCGGGCGTGTTTGAGCGTTGCTTCTCCTTGGCACTGTGGTTTGGTGGTGAAGAGTTTACTGGTGGTAACGAATGGGACAGTTTGTAATGACAGTTCACGGTCAAAAGGTGTGGACACAAGGTGTGAGGAAAGAGATGAGCATCAAATCACTGAGAGAGACTAAGAAAGGAGAAGGGTTTCAAGAGGAAGGAATGGAGGAGGGTAGGGGAGTGGCTACACACACACACACACACACACACACACACACACACACACACACACACACACACACACACAGACACAAACACACACACACACACACACACTCACACACACACCCACCCCCCCCCCCCCCCCCCCCCACACACACACACACACACATACACCTCTCACTCTCCCTCTTGGACACACACACACACACACACACACATACACACCGTGAAGGACCTCTGAACATTTCGCTCGCTCTTCTCAATGTCACAATTCGCGCTGTAACACGATTCCAGACGCATGCTCATAGACAAAACATTCAATCTGAAAATGAGAGAGGAGTTCACGCCTTGTCCAATGCACCACTTGCCACGGCCGACTCTCTTCCCCTTCCTCCCCACTTCCATCCCCCACACCCCCCATCCTCCACACAATCCATCCTCACTGCAGGCTATTCCCCAACTCCGCCCCCACCCCCACTGTCCCCCCACTTAAAGAAAGCCGACAGCAATCAGTGTTCGTGACAGAGTTAAAACCCTCTGATCTACACCAATGTTTGGCATCCTTGCCTCACTCCCCCCCCCCCCCCCCCAACTCCCTTCCCCACTTCTCCCCCCCCCCCCCCCCTTCTCTCTCTCTCTCTCTCCCGACCCCCCTCCTCAGTGTTTGTTCTATCCCCACTGTTTGGTTTTGTTTGCCTGTTGATTGATCGTCTATTCCACCACCACACTGTCCTTCCCTGCACACACTGACACAAAGATACAGGCACAGACACATACAGACACACACAGACACAAACACGCACAGACACAGACACATCAGAGAGAACATCAGAGAGCCTCTCTTTTTCTTCTTCTTCCCCTGCCCTCTCCCTCCCCTCATACATGTGCACACAGACACACACACAGACACACACACACACACACACACACACACACACACACACACACACACACACACACACACACACACAGAGAAACACCTCACTCTCTCTCTTGGACACACACACGCGCACACATACAAACAATTCAATTTAATTCAATTCAATTCAAATTTAATCCTTTGACCCCTGTTGGGGCATGGAGGATACAAATGTAACAAAGAGAAATACGAAACTCACTCAGAACAATGTGTGAACATAGTTGCGAAATGCTGAATTCTGGTGAACTGTAATGATCTCATTAAACAATCTTCCCATTTTTTAGAAACTTACTAATATTCAAACAAATGCGTCTTCCTTTTTGAAATAAAAAACTTACTAAAGTTGAAAACAGACTTTGGTTTTAGATATTTTTTAGGGATGAATTTTTCACAAAGTTCACTATATTTTGGACATTCCATGATGCAATGAAATTCATCTCCAATTTCACCCATTTCACAGTTACAACAAATACGTAATTCTCTTGGAACATTTTCAATTTGCAATTTATGGTTACTACATCTAAATTTAAACAAAGATATAACATAAATATCTGGTAAGGTAGAAATATAATGTTCTTTTCCAAAGACAGTCTTTACACTTTTATAGAATACACACTTGTTGCTGTTTTCAAGAGAACTGCACCAATCACGAGCATAATTATTTTGCAACTCCTTTATAACACACTTACATAAGTTACTTCTGTTTGTGAATGAATGAGATTCCCAAACACAATTAAAACCCGTTTCAAATAAAATGCTTTTAACATAACTAAGCCATGGTGAAATTCCTTTTGTATATAGTTCATGTAAGATATTATATACTTTGTTTGAAAACTTCTTAGAATTGGGAACAACTAAGTTAGCCCAGAACCTTATCATTCTCACTTTAATCAGTACAGATAAAGGGTAGATTCCGGTTTCGCCATCAATCATTGAAGTCATTGTAGTTTTATTTAATCTAAATAAACACTTTAAAAAAACGTAACTGTAACTTTTCTAATATATCAACATTTTCATAACCCAAATTTCACAACCATACAACAACACAGGTACAACTATGGAATAGATAATTGTATGCAAACATCAACTGGCAATTTCTGCTTCCTTGCAGTTTGTAATAATGAAAACATTGCCTTGAGAGACTGATTATATGCACATTTTTTTGCTTTGTAAAAAGAACCTGTTGTGCTGAACTCGATGACTAAGTATTTCATTGAATTAAGAACCTCTATTTTCTCATTTCCCAAAGAAAAAAAAATTTCACACATACTATTTCGACCATGAAAGACAACTATTTTTGTTTTCTTTGGATTTACATCTAATTGCCATTGCGTGCAATACATATGTAAGGCATTAAGTTCTTTTTGCATAGCTGATTTAGAAATGAAGCTTTTTTGGCTTTAATTTTCCTCCAATAATCACTTGGATTTCTAGTTTTTTAAAGCTCGCAATTCTCTATGCCATTTTTCGTTTGCTCTTCTTTCAGATCGTCTCAAAACATTTTTATATTCTTTGCTTTTAGAAGCAAGATTATTTAGATTAGGCACAGTATTTGAACATTTAACTTTATGCTTTGCTTTAAAGTACTGGCTTTGAGAAAGCTTACACTCCTTATCAAACCAGCTTTGATTCTGCCTCATTGAATATCTATTATTGTAAGTATTAGAGTAAGTACCAAGTGTATCCTTCGCTGAATCAACAAGAATTGACGAAAACCGCTCATTCATTTCACTGATTGATATTGTGCCTTGTTCAAATAAGTTACAATTTCATCAACATTGTAATTTGCTAAATGTTCTTTATATTCATTACATTTGTTGTTATCCCATCTTCTAATCTTTGCACCATCATACCTTTGATGCAGAGAGTGTTTAGTAAATTAGGTTCATTGAAAACAAAACAGGTTTTAACTGGAAGAGACAGGCATAATGGGCAATGAACACATCAGAGAACAACGCATCAAAAACATCAAATATCTAGAACCAATGATATAATCAACAACTGTGCTTCCTTTTACATGTGCATGTTCCAATACCAGCATCTGAACCAATTCTTCCATTAAAAATGTATATTGACAGTGATTTACATAAATATAAGAGACGATAACCATAATTATTAGACCTCTGCTTATCTTGAGATGATCTTTGACACAAGGTTGGAAATTATCTTCGCTCATCATAGAGAACATCAGAGAACACAGACTGAGTGAACTGATTCATGTCAATAAAATCATCATACTTTTGGTATAAGCATTAAAATCGCCCAACAACAAAACATAACAATCTTTATATTTATCTTTTAATGATAACAATTCCGTATCAATCACATCACACAGTTCAACATTGCTATAAACTGAACCTTCGGGAGGAATGTATACGCCACCAATCAGACAGTCTTTATCATAACCTGACAATGATCTTTTTAATAGACACCAAGCCCCACATCCACCAGAATAAGGTAAAATCTCCACACACGTAGATAACTTGCTTTTGATGGCTATTCCAAAACCACCAGAACGTCGATTAGACAGGCATTTTCTGTTACACAGTTTAATGTCATATCCCCAGTCACTGAAGCAATCAGAGATAAAGCATCTTGGTCATCAGTTTTAGTCTCAAGGAAAACGGCAATGTTGAATAGTTGAATATAGTTCACAAATTCCAAACACTGGAGACAGGAATGCAATCCACACGCATTTAAAGATACAAAAGCCAGCTCACAATCATGGCAAACAGTGTGATCCACATCCACATCAGGAACATAATCATCGTTGACATCACAATTAGGAGCGCAAGCTTGAAAGCAAAAGGGATTCACAGATGAAGTTACCACACTAGATGATCGCTCATCAGAAGATTGATTGGAAGAATAAAAACAATTACCAACACATAGACAAGATGAAGAATGAGTACAGCTACAAGCACATAACGTTGAGACTACACATGAGTCAGATGAATCACCACGACCTCCGGGCAAACCCCTAGCTGGTGTACATGAAGTGCTGAAGCCCAAGCGCCGTGTAGTCTACCTTCGTCACACTGATCCGGGAAAAA
>JADBJO010004743.1:47500-55000 GCA_016801955.1 Conus betulinus | reverse complement strand
TCACACCTACCTGATGACCACCCAAACTAAGCAGGGAGTCTCTCATCGGCACCGTGGGGATGTTTCCAGGCTGACAAATCTACAGAGACTGAAGCAAATCCTCGCTCACCTGACTGACAACAAAGCGCGGGTGAGTAGCTGTTAATCAAACGTCCATAGCCCGCACACCAATCCAGATGAACAGGTAAACCTGTGCCTTCATGAAACTGTCCCCAGACACAATTAACGACCAGGCAAAAAAAGGTCCGTCACACAGTGGACCACTCCATATACACTGGGTTTGTTCTGAACATGAACAGCAGCAGCAGCAGAACGCAGGAGATCAAGGCGAGGTTCTGTCTGGTCGCCTGCCGTGCAACACCCACCCTGATCTGCAAAACCAGGACCGGGATATACGTTGACCTGAGAATGGCTTAAGAGTCTGACAGCTTCGCTCCAGCAGACAGCTCAGGAGGAAGAGAGAGAGAGACAAGCCAGCAGGCGCGGCCACTCATTTCTTCCTGTCGACGTGTGTTCGGAGAGTTGCGGCTCTTTGCATGCTACACTTCCTATGTTACATCCTGCAAGCTCTCCATTTGTTTTTTGGCAGAAAAATGAAATCGCCTGAATTCTGGGAGAGGAGCACTTCCTTTGAAAGTTGGAAGATCCTACCGACTTGTTCTTTCTCGGCATAGTCATGAACAGCGACACGCGCGTACGAGTAAATGATTTTGCATGACAAGTTCTCTTCGAAATGATACTTCTTAACACTTCTTTTCTGTCAGGTCTCTTCGAAATGATACTTTTTAACACTATTTTTTTTTCTGTCAGGTTTCTTTGAAATAATACTTCTTAACACTTCATCCCTGTTCATCTTATTTGCTATGTGAAGTTCGGACTGCCTTCTCGCTTGAATCTCACACTCAGCTGCCACCGCAGTAAACGCTTCCATAATTATTCTCAAAATGATGACCCAATATGTTAGGCCTTCGTCTTAAAATAGCCCAAGGGAAACTACTCCAAGAATTACCTGCACTAGTCGACGTCGGTAACAGTAACTGCCCCTTCCGAGATTACGTTTCTTCTTCGCTTGGAAAAAAAAAAAAAGGAAAAAGAAAGAAAAAAAAGCTCGTCCGCACAGTCGTTAACTCTTCAAGAAGAGTCGTCACGCCTTAGTGGTCGCAGACGATGTTCATTAAAAAGCAGACGATGGCCAACGGTCTAGAAAAACGTCAAACGATAATTCCGTCATACGTTTTATGCGTGTACGTCATGATACAAAGGATGCGCTGGGGTAGCGTTGTGGAATAAATAATCATGTCTTGGCCTTCTCTCTCGATTGGTATATGAGTCATGTGAATGGTCATCCACGATTCTAAACGTCCCATCAGGCGAGCGTCACACCAGGCAATTAACACACACACACACACACACACACTGGAAGACACTGGTAGCAGGCCCTGTCCTGCCTTCTGTAGGATAGCAAAAGCCAGAGACTGTCAGCAGACACGGAGCACAACGTTCGTCATGTCAATGGACTCACGCACATCGCTTGCTCCAGCGATAACTGCTTTCACACACACACGTCATGGTCAGTGAACCCTTATCTCTATCTCTATCAGTATATCTATCCATATCTATATCTATCTGTATCTATCTATCTATCTATCTGTCTATATCTATGTCTATCTAGCTGTCTGACTATCTATCTACCTATATCTATATCTATCTGCCTCGATCTATCTACATATCTCTCTCTCTCTACATCTATCTATCTCTATATCTATGTCTATCTATCTATATCTATCTATCTAACTATTTATATCTTTCTATATCTATCTATCTATCTATCTATCTATCTATCTATCTATCTATCTATCTACACCTGGAACATACGACGTATTACAATGCTGAACAGCATGTCAGTATACAGCCCTAGAAGACACAAACATTATTTTTGATATTATCCATCGTCTAAGCTTTGCCTGGTACGGGTATATTCTTCATGACTCGCTCGCGCTGTCCACGTCTACAGTGCTACACAGGGCACAGCGCGGGATGAGCCTCTCACAGACACACTGAAGCCTGGGATGTCAACCCTGATGGACGCGACTGCGTGTACCACGCTGGGCTCTGTTATTATTATCGTTATTATTTAATACTTATACAGCGCCTATCTTCGGCTAGAGACCAAGCTCTAAGCGCTTTACAATCCACACTCGTTTACACAACGGGCTGCTTACCTGGGTAGTGCCCACTGAAGAGCTGCCAGCTGACGCTTCATTCAGTCGTTTCCCGTGTCACCCAGTCAATATCGTTCATTCAATTTTCTTATTTCCGTCTTTCTTTCCATTTCTCACGCAGGGTGCATGCATGCTATGTGTAACGTGTCATCCATACCAACGGCCAAACTGGCCCCTTCCAAAAGTTGATGATGGGATTTTACGTGTGTGCAAGATGTTATGCGTGCGCACACACACGGAACCTCGGTTTATAGCTTCATTCGAAGGACTGTATGGGCAATGGAGTCAGAACCTATGTTAACTCCGAGGAAAAAATCCCGCTGTACCAAAACAGCCCGGCGGAGATTCGAACCCGCAACCCCAGGATCACCAAGATTACGAGCCCGGCGCTCTACCACAGAGCTATTCTGGCTATAAAAAGGCAGCCTACAGTCCTTTCTTTCGTTGACCCTAGCAAGGAAGAGATATATTTCCGCCCGCGTCTGAAAGTTTCCTTCTTTCTGTTTCCGAGAGTAAAGAACATTAGTAAGCGTGGATGTATCATAAAAAAAAAAAAAATAAATAAGTGTAGAGTTCAGCCTTGTGATACAGTCTCTGACCAAAATGGACCAACATATCACCATCATCATCATCATAATCATCATCATCATCATCAGCAGCAGCAGCAGCAGCAGCAGCAGCAGCACCTGAAGTATCATCATCATCATCATCATCATCATCATCATCATCATCATCATCGTTCTTCTTTCTTCTTCTTCTTCTTCGTCAGCATCATCATCATGGCCATCCAAACATGCACACACACACACACACACACACACACACACACACACACACACACACACACACACACACACACATACACACACACACGTACGCACGCACACACACATACGCACACACTCACGCATACACACATACATTGCTCAAAACAATAATACCTGCACACACACACACACACACACACACACACACACACACACACACACACACACACACGCACGCACGCACACACACACGCACGCACGCATGCACGCACACACACACACACACACTCACGCATACACACATACATTGCTCAAAACAACAATAACTGCACACACACACACACACACACACACACACACACATACACACACACACACTACAAGATGGCGACAGCGATCAGAAGCTAAACGTCGGGTCTGCTAGCTTATAGCATTTCTGCAGGCTCTGTCTCAGAAATGACCAAAAAACTAGGAGCCCGGGAGGTCTTCTTTCGTGCCCGGTACGAAATGCAAGTCAAGAAAGAAGGACAAAACCAAGTAAGTCGGCGTTTCGAGAATGTTCAAATCTGAAGCGAACCGGTCAACAGACAAATGCTGGCATTGGAACGGACAGCACCGATGAAATTCTGAATCTCAACTCCTTCACGTCTTATGCCATGAGTGACGTGAGAGAAAGAAATCGGTGAGTTGAGAAAAGTAATTGAAACATTATGCAAAAAAATAATATGCCTCGAAGATACGGTACGTGAGCAAACCAACACCATTGCTCAGCTCACAACCGTAAAGTACAATTCAGAACCCACGTTCGAAATGTGTTCAAACCGATCCAGAACAGAAAATGGTAAAGGAGAGCGCGAAACACGACCTTACCTACGCTCAGGTGACCGCACAACGCAAGGTTTCAACATCAAACAGGAAAGAAAAAGAAGAGGATAAAAAACTAAAGCCAAAAGAACGATCTGGAACACAGAAGACAGCTTCTCATGACGTCAATCCCAATGATAGCGTCATCGCGTCACAGACTGCTCAGAATCGAACAAACAAAAGACACAACTTGGAAAGGAAAGTGAACAAAGCTAATGAAGATCTCCCAACTGTTCTCGTCCTTCATGATTCTGTTTTGAACGGTGTGAAATGCCCCCGACTTGGTCGATCTTATGGTTTCAAAACCGTTTCCAAAAAATCCCTCCACTACAAAGGGAGTACTGCCCACGCTGAGACAAACCTTGTCGTCAATGGGTACAGAAGTTGATGCAATTGTTATTCATTGTGGTCTCAATGATATTCAACAAAAAGACGTTGCATCCTCTAGCAAACTCTTTGCGGACACCATTAAAACCATCGCTAAAGAGCATTTCACATGCCAGCATTGTGATCAGTAAAGTGGCTCCTGTTTTCTAACCCCGAAATAAACATATAAACCGCGAAATTTCAACGCGGTCATAAACTCTGAACTATTCAAAGTTCCCAAAGTGTCCGTCATCAGCCATGAGAATCTCCTTGCCAGCCCCAGAACACTGAAAGACGGAGTCCACCCAAACCAGAAAGGAGCCAGTGTACTTGCTGGTAACTTAGGGCGACACGTTCACCAGCTTTTCTGGAAGAAACCCTCTGGCAGCAAGTCCAGGAATTCCGGTCTACATCGATCTTCATGGAGAACACGATACCTTCCTCCAGTCTTCTCGTCACACAGATATCATGATCTACCCTTTTCTCCTGTACCAGGGCCCTGGCGGAACTTCTATGATGTTCTACAAGACTGGTGAATGATCTTCATAAAAGTTAACAACACCCTCCGTCAAAAAAGTCAGTAGTTGTGCTATAATGTCTAGCGACTGAAATGATAACCTGATCGTCTTTGTGATACATATTTGCCTAGTTGCCATTTTGATTTGTTTTTCTAGCCTGCAACATCGCATAGTTTCCTCCTCCCTTTTTTTTTTTTTTTTTTTTTTTTTTTTTTTTTGGTGCGTTACATATTACCTTCTTATTCCTCTTCTGGGCCTTGCCTTTTGTAAAAGTGTTCTCTATTGCGTTACTGTTTACTGACTAGTTCATTGTTGGGGAATCGTCTTTTTATTTTTCATTTGAATAATCTTCATTTTGCAATTGTGCCTCCCTTGAATGTCCATTGTAAAATTTTGATGGCAAAGAAGACTGACATTAATATACTACAATGGAACTGCCGGTCGATTAACAAGAATTTGGTAAATCTTCAACAGCATCTTGAAGCCAGCTCCTACATGGTCCTTATTCTTCAATCACTAAATGTGTCTAAAAACGACTTGCCACGGCTGAATCGTTTTTTTTTTACCCACCTGTGGTACAAGAAACTAGTGACAATGAGAAAGTCTCTGCAGCCATTTATATAAATGACCCAGTTTATTTACCATCCCCTTCAGTCACCTATACCTGCTGGCACCTCAGACTTGTATTCTTGTGCAGCTTCTGTTCACTTTGACAATTCTCTAGTCTTAAACATTGTCTCTGTGTACTTCCTAAAAGGAGTCATTGATAGCAATTCAGACTGGCTACATAATATAAACTTTTTCAAAGTAGTAAATGGTTAATTGCAGGGGACTTTAATGAACATGCTCCTTTCTGGGATAGAACTTGCACGAAAGTCAAGTTCAGTTCAAACCGTTTAGTGGAGAACATATCAGACTCTCCACTCGTCCTGTTAAATGATGGAAGTATCACGAGACTGTCTGATCCCTAGTCACAGATCATCTGCAATCGACTTGTCTTTAATCTCCCCATCTATGGTCCCGAGGTGTACATGGCAAATTTATGATAACACTTTAGGGAGTGATCATATTCCCATAGTTATTTCTCTGAGAGGATTTTGTAGTGAGCCAAGATGACAGTAAGGATAAAATCCCAAAGTTTGATTACAAGCGAGCTGACTGGGCCAAATTTCAATCTGTGCTATCTTCATATGACGTCAGTTCTTTTGATAAATCTGACATAGAATCTATGTACAGTCATTTTACCATCTCACTACTGCATGCAGCCGGTGAGGCAATTCCGATTCTTAGTCAATCAAAATCTCTCAAACACACGGGTAAAGTGTGGTGGACAGAATCTTGCAGAAACGCTGTTGATAAAAGAACACGTTTAAACTGTACGCAAAAGTAAAAAGGTAAGGGGAGCATACCAGTTAAAACTGCCAAGAATCATAGGAATAAAGTAATTGAAATGCTAAACGCGAGTACTGGTCATCATTTTGTTTTAATGAAATAAGTGAAAATAAAGATATCAATAAAATTTGGAAAAAGATCCATGAAATGAAAAACGGAATCCATTTACCTGCATATCCAATCATAATAGGAACTGAAAAATTTCCTTCGGCATATCAAAAAGCAGAATCATTTGCTGACATGTTTTCCAAAAACAGCTCCTTCTGTAGTTTATCAGACAAATGCAGAGTTATGAGGGAGGGAAAACCAATCTAACGAAGAAATGTACGCTGATCCTGACGAAAATAATGATCATTATCTAAATGCTGATATTACTTTTCAGGAATTACACTCTGCTATTTCTTCATTGTCTAATAAGATAACGTCTGTTGGTTTAGATGCCATTTCTAATGAAATGTTAAAACAAATACCACAAAATTTTGTTTTACTTTTACATGAAATTATCAATAAATGTTGGATTGAAGGGAACATACCTTCCATATGGAGAGACTCAATTATTGTTCCCATTTTAAAGAGTGGAAAATCAATGACAAACACAAATAGCTATCGACCTATAACTCTTACATCTCATGTCTGTAAACTAATGGAGATAATTGTTCTAAACAGATTGACATACTATTGTGAAAAAAATGGCATTATCCCTGCAAACCAGGCTGGTTTTAGAAAGGGCAGGTCTACTATATTGATCATCTTGTAAAGCTAACTACGCAAATTAAACACCAGTTTGCTAGAAGGCAAAACGTTCTCGCCACATTTTTCGATATCAACAAGGCATTTGATCAAGTTTGGCATGATAGGCTTTTATATAAATTAAAAACTATAGGTCTCTCTGGTCATATTTATAAATTTTAAAAAAACATTCCTGACCAACAGAAGTATTCAGACAAGAATTGGTCATACTTATTCATCCAAAAGATTACTAGATATGGGTATCCCTCAAGGCTCTGTGATCGCCCCTCTTCTCTTTAATATTTTAACTAATGATTTACCTAAAATGCATTTAAAAAAACTTTAGCTTAATTCAGTATGTGGACGACATCTGCTTATGGTTGAACGCCACATTAAAAAAGAACACATCAAAAAGATCTGTTCATTACATTAGAAGTATATATCAAAGAGAGTTAGACAACATTGCGAACTTCATGTCTGATAATGGCTTATGCCTGTCGGCTGAAAAATCCCGTATGATGTTATTTGATGCAGGAGGGTCTGCTCACAATACTCCTAACTTCAAAGTACATAATACTGCATTGAGCTACACTTCTGAGATTAAATTCCTTGGTGTGCATCTTATGTCAAATCTTTCTTGGA
>JADBJO010004743.1:35000-42500 GCA_016801955.1 Conus betulinus | reverse complement strand
GCACAGTAATACTGCGAAAACGGCATGTTGCAATGCATGAGACTTCAGAACTGTACTCTCTATTGCATAATATACAGTGCAGTGCAGTGCAATGCAATACTGTACAGTGCCATAAAGCATACTGTACAATGGACTGCAATACAGGACAGTGCAATGCAATACTGTACAGTGCGATACAGTACACTGTACAATGGACTGCAATACAGGACAGTGCAATGCAATACTGTACAGTGCGATACAGCACACTCTACAATGTACTGCAATACAGGACAGTACAATGTAATACTGTACAGTGCAGCAATGCAATACTTACAGTGCGATACAGTACACAGTACAATGCACTGCAATACAGAACAGTGCAATGCAATACTGTACAGTACGACACAGTACACTGTACAATGCACTACAATACAGAACAGTGCAATGCATGCAACACAGTATAGTGTGATACAGTACACTGTACAATGGACTGCAATATAGGACAGTGCAATGCAATACTGTACAGTGCGATGCAGTACGCTGTACAGTGTACCGCAATATAGGACAGTGCAACGCAATGCTGTACAATATAATACAGAGCAGAGCAGTACATTGAAGTACTGTGCACTACTGTACGGGGCACAACAGAATTCAACACAGAAGAAACAGTACACGGCAGTGTAACAAAGTGCAGTACATTATAGTGGCATGCAAAGTGCATTGTATTGCTACATAATGCAGTACAATACAAAACAGTTCTGTATAGAACAGTACCTACAATTTACTGCAGTACAGTAGGTACAGTACAGCCCAGTTCAATCGAGTACACTGCTGTACCGTTCAGTATACCAGTACAGTACAGTTTAGTGCCGTAGAGTAAATACAGCACAGTCCAATTCAGTTTCGTGCACAGCTTTACAATTCAGTACAGCAAAGCACAGTTTGAATACAGTTCAGTTGAATAAGTACACCACATCACGAAGCAGTGCACACTACAGGGCAGCAACGAGAGCAAAGTGCGGTTCAACACAGCGCAACACACATTTACTGTGTAGCTCAGTACATTACAACTGTCTGCGGTTTTGTACAGTGCTGTACAGTTCAGTGAGTACAGTGCACTGCAGTGTAGTTGTGTGTGCAGTAACAGCACAGTACAGTGCGTAGTACTTCAATGTAGTACACAGCGCTACACAGCGCAGCACAATATCGTTCGATGCAGTAACGATATAGTGTATTGTGTATGGAAGTACAGCACGCAGTGATTTACTATTGTACAGTAACAGCACAGTAATACTGCGATAACGGCATGTTGCAATGCATGAGACTTCAGAACAGTACTCTATATTGCATAATATACAGTGCAGTGCAGTGCAGTCATGGAAAAGTGCATTTCATATGTAAATACAGTAGAGTTCACTGTTTGATTGTACAGTACAGTAAAGTTTAGTGCAATAGCGGGTACGGTGCGATGTACAGCACTTCATTACACTACAGTACATATACTACTAGTGCACAGTGCAGTGCAGTTTGCTGCAGTCACGGAAAAGCGGATAGTATAACATTAAATGCAAGACAGTGCAATACATTGTTGTACACCGCAGCACAGTTCAGTGCATATCAGTACGGTGCGAAGTTCACTGTTCTCTCCGTCCCCCCCCCCCCCCACACACACACACACACACACACACACACACACACACACACACACACACACACACACACACAACAAGGTCATCTGATGTTAGAGACTGAAAACGGGGATCACATGAACAACAGACTTCAGATTCTGGAAACTGGAAAAACTTACACAGCCTAAACAACCAACACAGAAACTGAACTTTGGACACAAACCTGAAAAACTTAACCTCCAACAAAATCAACAACACCAGACTTTCGACGCTGGAAACCATGATGACACGCTCCCAATGAAACTGACATACATATCAAACTCTGGACTCTGAAAACTGGGATAAACTTTTCCCCAACACAATGAACATCCGACTGTAGACACTGGAAACTAGGGTAATTTACCTCCCACACAATCACCACCACCACCAACAGGGTACTTTGCACTTCAACACAATCAACACCAGACTTTAGGAGCTGGGTTAACTTGCCAAACACAATCAATACCAGATTTTGGACGCTCGAAACTGGTGCAACTTATCCCCAACACAATCAACACCAACACCAGACTTTCTCTGGAAACTAGGGTACCTTTCTCCGAAGACAATCAGCACCACCACTAGACTTTGGACACTGGAAACTGGGTTAACTTGCTCCCGATGTAATAACACCAACACCAGACTTTGGACACTGAAAACTGCGAATATTTATCCCCAACACGATTGACACCAACACCAGACATATGTACAGAACAGTGCACTATATAACTGTACAGAACAGTGAACTGTATAGTGTAGTAACACCGACACCAGACTTTACACTGGAAACTGGGTTAACTTGCTCCCGATGTAATAACACCAACACCAGACTTCGGACACTGGAAACTGGGATATTTACCCCCAACACAATTGACGCCAACACCCAGACATATGTACAGAACAGTGCACTATATAACTGTACAGAACAGTGCACTGTATACTGTACAGAACAGTGCACTACATTACCGTACAGAACAGTGCACCATATTACTGTACAGAACAGTGCACTATGTAACTGTACAGAACAACGCACTATATAACTGTACAGAACCTTGCACTATATTACTGTATAGAACAGTGCACTATATAACTGTACAGAACAGTGCACTATATTACTGTACAGAACAGTGCACTATATTACTGTACAGAACAGTGCACTAGATTACTGTACAGAACAGTGCACTATATAAACTGTACAGAACAGTGCACTATATAACTGTACAGAACAGTGCACTATATTACTGTACAGAACAGTGCACTATATTACTGCACAGAACAGTGCACTATATTACTGTACAGAACAGTGCAGTGTATAGCAACAACAGCACCGTGCCATGTATTGCAATTCCATGCATTACAGTGCACAAAACAATACAGTGTACAACACTGCTGTACACAACAGCCCAGCGCAGATACGGCACGCTGAAATGCATAGCACTACACTACACTACACTACTACACTACACTACACTACACTACACTACACTACACTACACTACACTACACTACACTACACTACACTACAGTTACTTGCAGTATACTGTAGCAGAGTATACGATAGGGCAGTACAGTACAGTACAGTACAGTACAGTACAGTACAGTACAGTACAGTACACTACACTACACTACACTACACTACACTGCACTACACTACACTGCACTGCACTGCACTGCACTGCACTACACTGCACTGCACTACACTGCACTGCACTACACTGCACTACACTACACTGCACTACACTACACTATACTACAGTTACTTGCAGTATACTGTAGTAGAGTACACTATAGGGCAGTGCACTACAGTACATTACATTACAGTACAGTACAGTACAGTATACTACACTACACTACACTACACTACACTACACTACACTACACTACACTACACTACACTACAGTTACTTGCAGTATACTGTAGTAGAGTACACGATAGGGCAGTACAGTACAGTACAGTACAGTACAGTACACTACACTACACTACACTACACTACACTACACTACACTACACTACACTACACTTCAGTTATGTCCAGTATACTACAGTGGAGTACACCACAACGCAGCGCAATACAGCTGAGCTCAACGAAGCTGCGATGCTCAGAGCAACACACTGTCATACAATAAAAACCCAACAGTATAAAAAACAATCTACATCCAACACTGTCATACAATGAAAACCCAACAGTATAAAAAACAATCTACATCCAACACTGTCATACAATAAAAACCCAACAGTATAAAAAACAATCTACATCCAACACTGTCATACAATAAAAACCCAACAGTATAAAAACAATCTACATCCAACACTGTCATACAATGAAAACCCAACAGTATAAAAACAATCTACATCCAACACTGTCATACAATAAAAACCCAAACAGTATAAAAACAATCTACATCCAACACTGTCATACAAAAAAAAACCCAACAGTATAAAAAAACAATCTACATCCAACACTGTCATACAATAAAAACCCAAACAGTATAAAAACAATCTACATCCAACACTGTCATACAATAAAAACCCAACAGTATAAAAAAACAATCTACATCCATCACTGTAATACAATAAAAACCCAACAGTATAAAAACAATCTACATCCATCACTGTAATACAATAAAAACCCAACAGTATAAAAACAATCTACAGCAGTCACTATAATACAATAAAAATCCAACAGTATATAAAAACAATCTACATCAGTCACTGTCATACAATAAAAACCCAACAGTATAAAAAAACAATCTACATCAGTCACTGTCATACAATAAAAACCCAACAGTATAAAAACAATCTACATCAGACCCATATCTCAGTTCAGTGTTCGATGACCTACAGATAGTTCTACAACTTCGTCATGATCACACTGACAGTGAACTAATGGTCATACACCAACCCCCTTCTCTCTCTCCACTGAATTGTGTTGTTCCTCCCCGCCCCCCCCACCCCCCCCCCCCCCCGCCCCCCCCCCCCCCCCCCCCCCCCCCCCCCCCTGTCACCCTTCCCCTTCCTTCCTCTCTCTGTCATCCATCAGTCTAGGAATAATGTGTATGGCAAACTCTTTGAGTCATAAGACGAAACATTTTGTTTTTGTCAAAGCTGTCAAAAATGTGCAAAAGGAGAAAATGAGGCTGTTTCCAAGGCTCGTCTCTGGCTGTGGCTTCCTTGGATTTCTCTGGCTCCTCTCACAGATTTTGAAAAGGAACAGTATTAGTTCCGCCACACGGTACAGACAAACAGATCACAGGACAAAACACAATGCATTTTGACCTCTTGGGTCTTCTTCAGGCAAAAACAAACAACATTTAGGACAATGAAAACGGAGAAGGAGAAATCACTTATCTTCTCACAGACAGAATTACGGACTGTGGTGCGTCTCTATTTGACGCCAAAAGCACAGACACAATCAGCCGTGTCTCCCTGATGAGTCCGATCCAGAGGACGAAAGGCCTAGGAGCAGGCAATACAAAAAGATCTGCCTTTAAGAGGTCAGTAGGCTAAAGACCAGGGCATGAAGGGCCACCGACTCTGAGACTTCTATAGGGTTATGTAAAAGAATGGGAATGGAACAATCTGAATTCTGCCATCAAGAGACATAGGTATGACAAACAAAGCGAAATGTAGAAAGAAAAGGGGTTAGTTACCACCACATTCACAGACAAACACATTACAGGACAAAATACAATGCATTTCGACTTCTTGGGTCTTCTTCAGGCAAAAAAACAAACAACAATTAGGACGGTGAAAACGAAGAACGAGAAACCACTTATCTTCTTATATTCGGCGCAAAATGGCTGTTGAGAAACGATGTTGATAATTTTTTTTTTTTGGTGGTAATCTTTTTTTCTTGCCTTCATCCCCGTCATTCTTTAATCCGTACATCCCTACCACCCAATAATCGGCCAGTTTACAGCTGCTAGTCTCAAGCTCGCTTGTCGAGTTTACTTCATTTCCTTCGTGAAACAACTTTTGTTTTCTCGACCCTATCTCTAACTTATTCAGTTATTTGCTGAGCTAGTCATTCTTCTCAGTCTATCCGTCATCATTATCATCAGCTGTAGCGATAGTGGTATCATTAAAAAAAAAGTATAATTATCTGCCCCCCCCCCCCCCCCCCCTAGTCTCAAACTTCCGCCCCCTCCCCCGCCCCTCCCCCCCTCCCCCTTTTTTTTTTTTCTTCACTCTCCCCAGCTCCATCCTCAAAGCCATTTCTAATACATCAAAGAGAGGTAACTTTGGTAACACTTATTCCTCTGCAAAAAGACGCCTGCCAAAAAGAAAAAGAAAGAAAGAAAAAAAAAAAAGAAAAAATGAAAATAGGTGTTACAGCTTTATCTTACTTTCTTCTTTTTGAAGAAGAAAACCTGAAGGCCGAAGTCGTTCATTCTGTATTCTCTCTCTCTCTCTCTCTCTCTCTCTTCTCTCTCTCTCTCTCTCTCTCTCTCTCTCTCTCTCTCTCTCTGTGTGTGTGTGTGTGTGTGTGTGTGTGTGTGTGTGTGTGTGTGTGTGTGTGTGTGTGTGTGCATGCGCGCGCTAGCGCTCGCGCTCGCGCTCGTGTGTACGTTCGTTTTGGCATTTTAATAATCGAACTTACAGTTTTATCACGCGCGATGGATTTATCCCTTTGCAACGAAATCAGACACAACAGAAACACTCAACAGAGGAGACCCTGCATTCACATTAGTACAAAACATTAGGCCAGCGTGGTACTGATGCAGCAGAGGAGATGGACAATGATGTTGGGGTGACCAGCGCCCCTCACAGTGATGACGTCAGTTGACCAGCGCCCCTCACAGTGATGACGTCAGTTGACCAGCGCCCCTCACAGTGATGACGTCAGTTGACCAGCGCCCCTCACAGTGATGACGTCAGTTGACCAGCGCCCCTCACAGTGATGACGTCAGTTGACCAGCGCCCCTCACAGTGATGACGTCAGTTGACCAGCGCCCCTCACAGTGATAACATCAGTTGACCAGCGCCCCACACAGTGATAACGTCAGTTGACCAGCGCCCCACACAGTGATAACGTCAGGTTACCATGAGACAGTGCTGATGCTGGAGTGACCAGCGCCCCTCACAGTGATGACGTCAGTTGACCAGCGCCCCTCACAGTGATAACATCAGTTGACCAGCGCCCCTCACAGTGAAGACGTCAATTGACCAGCGCCCCTCACAGTGATGACGTCAGTTGACCAGCGCCCCACACAGTGATGACGTCAGTTGACCAGCGCCCCTCACAGTGATAACGTCAGTTGACCAGCGCCCCACACAGTGATAACGTCAGGTTACCATGAGACAGTGTTGATGCAGGAGTGACCAGTACCCCTCACAGTGATGACGTCAGGTTACCATGTGACAGGTGAACGGAACAGATTTCACACTGCTGATGCTGGATTAGCAGGCGGCTATCCGAATGGTACAAAAGCTAGGTCGTTATGTGACAACCCAACGGAAGAGGCCACTAACTGGACATGCAGGAAGAGAGACGTACAGAAGAGACTCTGCTTTCTTGTTAACAATAGTTACAATGTTGGCATATTTACGATAGGTCACTATAAAACAATCAATAAGAGATTATGGACATGTTATAATGTTGAAGGGAATTCGGGTATCTTTTTGCTGGATTCCATCACACTGTGGCATATCTGGTAATGAAACAGCAGATAAATTAGCTAGGGATGGTGCGTTAAGAAAAACGCCTGAGAGTAATTGAAAACTTGATGTTCAAGAAATTAACTGGTTATTGGAAAAATGCGTGAACAGTAAACATCTTCCAGAGAAGTATGAAATCGTTTCATGTCCACGATATTTGTCATCTTTAATAATTATGCAAGCTTCGACTGAATTCGT
>JADBJO010004743.1:30000-32500 GCA_016801955.1 Conus betulinus | reverse complement strand
ACACGTGCTCGCGCACGCTTGCACACACCAGCACGCGCGCAACTTCCTAAACACACACACACACACACACAGCACCCACCTACCCCCATCCCCACCCCCACCCCACATACGCAAACTCACGCACACACGCACGCACACACACAGACATACACACACAGACAGACAGACACATACGCACACACACACACACACACACACGCACGCATGCATGCACACACGAACGCGCGCGCACAGAGAGAGAGAGAGACAGACAGACAGACAGACAGACAGACAGAGAGAGAGAGAGAGAGAGATGATGATGATAATAATAATGAATACTTATATAGCGCCTATTCTCGGCTAGACGCCAAGCTCTAAGCGCTTTACAATCAACACTCGTTTACACAACGGGCTGCCTCCCTGGGTAGTGCCGACTGAAGAGCTGCCAGCTGGCGCTTCATTCATTCGTTTCCCGTGTCATCCAATCAGTATCGTTCAATATCGATCACTCATTTTCCTTACTTCCTTCATTCTTTCCATTCAGGGTGCATGCTATGTGTAACGTGTCATCCATACCAACGGCCAAACTGGCCTACTCTTCCGAATGTTGGTGATGGGATTTTACGTGTGTGCAAGATGTTATGGAAGGGGGGGGGGGGGGGAGAGAGAGAGAGAGAGAGAGAGAGAGAGAGAGAGAGAGAGAGAGAGAGAGAGAGAGAAAGAGAGGACGCAGAAAAGGTGAACCGAACACAGTCTCTCTGTCTGGTCTTTTGTAAACCATAACGAGATTCTGCTTGGGAGGTACGTATGTTTAGATAAACAAACACAAACGAAACCTACAATAAAAAAAAAAACAAAAAAAAACAAAAAACCGCTATCCATGAGGCAATTAACAGTCAGCAATGTTCCCCCCCCCCCCCCCCCCTCCCCCTTCATTATGAAATTGGCTTAGCTTAAGAGAGACCTTTTTTTCCACCCACTCCCCTCATCCCCTCTTCACCCCCTCCACCCTGTCCTTGTTCCCCACCCTTCTCCTTCCCGTCATCCCCATGATTCTCCCCGATGCCCCCCCCCCCCCCCCCCCTCTTCCACCCGGCTTCACCCTCCCAGCGTCTACCGCCCCTTTCTTTTCCGACCGTTACTGACCTGCCATCTAAGGGGGAGGGTTGAGGCGAGGCATGGAGATTGCGGACGTTCCGTCTCTGTGTGGTCACAGTGTGTGGACAGTGCGATCTTTACTTTACATTACAGTGATCCTGCTTAAACTCTCTCTACATGTATATGTATGCATACAAGAAAACATACGTATATGCATGCTCTCTCTCTCTCTCTCTCTCTCTCTCTCTCTCTCTCTCTCACACACACACATACACGCATGTCAAATTCTCTCTCTCTCTCTCTCTCTCTATATATATATATATATATATATATATATATATCAAGAATACTTCTAAAAACGCCTAATAAAATTCTTAAAGTGCTCAACCCCTTGGGGAGCAACATCTGTTAAAAATAAGATGATAAAAGGAAGTTTTAAAAAAACGACAGATCTGTTTCGAGCCAGCGCTCTCGTCAGGATGGTTTTGGGTCGCCTACTGCCGGTGTATATGGCCTGATGTCACTGTTTGCACGTGCGGATTGGCTGCACGTGTTGTTCGGTTTTTTGGGGGTTGTTTACAGTTCAGGGTGCGTTGCTGACAACGATTTCCATTTGTGCCTGCAGTTGTTTACTATTTCTACTTTAGTATTTAGGGTTGCTAAGTATGGTTGCATAGTATTAACCATTTTTCTGTTGAATATAGGTTGCATCTTTTTGAAATGTTATTGTATGGTGATGCCCTTTTTATGATTTTCCAGGATATATTATAGTTTATTTTTTTGTCTTTAAGTCTCCAAATATATTTGCTCAGTTCTGTTTGTTTTTTGTTTTTTCTTTGTTGAATGAAATGACTGTTTATGGTTTGCGTATCTGGTTTTGAAGTGATTTTCAGTGATCCCTATGTATGTTTCTTTTTCATTTCTGATGTCACAGTGGCTTGGTATACAATGTTGTTATAGAGGCATTTGTTGTTTAAGGGACACTGTTCTTTTTTAGCACAATTGCAGGATTTCCTTTCTTCACCCTTCTTTGCTGTGTTGCAGACTGTCCCAGGCTGCTTTGGGGGTGCTGTTGGATTCTTTTTCGAACCCTTGGCGGTCAGAACACCACAGAATTATGGACTGTGGTGTGTCTCTATTTGACGCCAAGAGCACAAACGCAGTCAGCCGCGTCTCCCTGTTGAGTCCGATCCAGTGGATGAAAGGCCACGGAGCAGGCGATACATATAGATCTGCCTTCGACAGGTATTGCAATAGTTTCATTACGCAGCTAGTGAAGGGTTTTCGTATTTATGATATACATTTTCCCATTTACTTCATCATCTTCCAAAAAAATTTTTTTTTTTTCTCAATTTCGAATCTTTGCGAAGTCATTACTATAACGATGGAAGAATTGTTAACCCTGCACTTGTTTTCCCCCCCA
>JADBJO010004743.1:20000-22500 GCA_016801955.1 Conus betulinus | reverse complement strand
GATACATTACACAGGCAATATTTTTTCCCACTTGTGTTTTGTTGTTTTAAATCATCTCAGCCAGGTAAGTTTTAGAGCATTAATATGCTTTCTAATATCGGGTATGCCTAAACCCCCTCCTTTACGCTTTTTATTGCAATTTTTCTACTTATTTTATCCCGTTTACCATTCCAAACAAACCAAAAAACCCATTCTCTGACAATTATTTATGAAGTCATCTGGTGGATTTGGAAGTAAAATCCATAGATGAATCAATTTAGATAAAATTAAAAAAATAACACAGCAACTCGTCCAAGAGGAGTAATGTTTCTTTTCATCCATATTTTAAACAAGGCTGTTATTTCTGATAATTTTTCAGCATTATTAATCTTTTCACAGTTTTTTTTTTTTACATCATTTGTGAACCATATTCCCAATATTTTAAACTTATCAGGGTTCCATTGTATATTTAAATGTTGCATATATTTTATTTTTGAGCCTTTCTTACTACCTAGCCATATTGCTTGTGTTTTATCTGCATTTAAGAAAAGTCCTGAAAACTTTCAAATTTCTCTATTAATTGGACAGATCTTTCAAAGATATTCGATCTCCATTATTCATTAGTTGTGTATCATCAGCAAATTGTGATATTTTAAGTTCTCTCTCTCTTATCATGATAGCTAAGATATCTACACATAGTATGAATAGATAAGGCGAAAGTGGATCTCCCTGTCTACATACAGCCTCTTTCAATGTGAAACCAATCCGAAGTTTGACCGTTAACTATAACAGATGATTTTATGTTTTTATAAAATGTTTCTATCCAATTACATATGCTATTTTCGAAACCATATTCTCTCAAAATTTTAAATAAAGATTCCCAGTCGAGAGAATCAAAAGCTTTCTCAAAATCTAAACAGAGTAAAAGTCCGGGTAATTGTCTCACTTCCAGATAGTTAATTAGGCATAAATAAGCCATATGTTATCCCCAAGATATCTATTTGCAATGAAACCTCTCTGATCTTCACTTATTTAGGCTTGGAAGAACCTTTTCTTTTTATTCTATTTGCGATGCATGCAGACTCAATTTTATACAGAACATTTAAAATTGAAATATGTCTCCAGTTTTTTTTATATTCTCTCTCGATTTATCCAGTTTAGGTATGCAGGTGATTGTTCCTTCTTTTTGAGTGGTTGACAGCTCCCCATCCTTCACTGACTGACTTTAGAGCACGAACTACAAAAGGACCAAGTTTTTTTTTTTCAGAAAAATTAATAAATTTTAGCCCGGAAAACCGTCAGAACCAGGACTTTTAACATTTTTTCATGTTTTTCAAAGCAAAGCCGGCTTCTTCTTTTAACTTATTTCTCCAATTAAGGAATCTTGTATTCTCTAGATAGTTTTGGTCATTCTCGTATTAAGTCTTTTACGTCACATGTATCTATGTTTCTTTTTGGAATACAGTCGTTTATAAAATAAGTGAACTTCTTTCTTTATCTTATTTGGTTCATCTATACGTGTTCCATTGCTGTCCACCAATTTGTCATACTTTTATTAACATAGTGTCTCTTTTTTTCTAAACTACAAAGTAGTTTGATATTTTTCCCCTTCAGCAATCCATTTAGTTCTTGATCTTAATGTAACTCCCCGTGTTTTCTTCTCTCTGAGTGTCACTACTAGTTGTTGTTGTTTTCCTTTTAACAATTTTAAGTCTTCCTCTGTTTTATTTTCTTTGTTTTCTAATACACCGATTCCTTTTAATAATCATCTTCTTCTTTTTTAAAGCCTTTTTTTTCCTCATAGTAGCATATGCAATAGATTTTTTGTGTCTTATTTTCATGAGCAAAAAGTCAATAAAAACTTTATCTCATACAGTAAGTTCAACATCTTTAAGTGGGATTCGAGAGAGTGTTTCTACGTCATACTGTTCTATCGAATATTCACAGATGATTTCATCTATTGATTATGTACTTCGTCTACATATTGTTTGTCTTTTCACAATTCACAATTAAATGTCCAGAATGTGTTGTGTTTAATAGTTTTCCCAAATTTCAATTTCAGAACAACCATTGAATGATCTGTTCGCTATCCAGGTGTGATATCTGCATCTTCAAAATTCATCATAAGGTCTTCTGAGATAAGAAAGAAATCTAACCTACTCCGCTTTAAAGGCGATAATCTGTGCCATGTATAGCGTTTTACTTGTGGATTATTATCTCGCCAAACGTCTGACAGAGCGAAGTCAGTCATCATGTTTTCAACACTTTTTTGCCTTTGGATTGTTTATATTGCTATAATTATCATAATCTAAATAGGGATCGAGGACAAGGTTCCAGTCACCAACTAAAACAAGTGTATGATTTTCATATTTCTGTATTTTGCCCTTTTAGTTTTCGTAAAATTCAGGATTATCTTTACTAGGTCCGTAAATGTTTACCAGCAGAATCTTCCTCTCGAAGGTTGTCATGTAGTTTCCGTATGAATCCCTTTCTATTTCGTTGATTTTAAATTCGAAATTAT
>JADBJO010004743.1:0-10000 GCA_016801955.1 Conus betulinus | reverse complement strand
ACATGCACGCAGGCGCACTCTTACATCCACACAGATATAAAGACACGCATTGATCTGCACTGGTACACACTCGCAGATGCGCAGAGAGAGAGAGAGAGAGAGAGAGAGAGAGAGAGAGAGAGAGAGAGAGAGAGAGAGAGAGAGAGAGAGAGAGAGAGAGAGAGAGAGATAGAGAGAAGTAAAAGATCCTAAAGACTAGTCATCATCAAAACTCAGCATGAAAAAACACGCCCTTAAAAAGTTCTACCAGTGGCTGCGTCGAGTATCCCATTCCAACTATTAGCATGGCATTTAACGGTAAACCGATATTAGGAACGTGAAAATTACTACTTGCACGTAATGGTCCCACTAGTATTTTGACACCGTGTAGGTTTTTTCGAGTCTGTCCTCAAACTGCAAAGAAGATGGCGAAGAGAAAAATGAAAATGTTTAGACTGACTGATTGATGTAGTGATGAGCTGATCAATTAGTTGACTGATAAATTGATTGACTGATTGATTTGACCGAGTGTCTTACGATTTAGTGATCTTGATAAAGTAATTAGTGCACGTTTGTACAAAATGCCTGTAAGAGGTTTAAGAGTTTTCACACACAACATTGTAATTTTAAAGTATAGGCTACTCGAACGATGAAACGCGTAGCCCCATAGGCCTAATTTAGACATTCTTTCAAGAAAAAGCACGCTATCCTGTATTAATAGTTTGCTTATTTAATATTCAACGTGGTGTTCTTTCGTCTCACCCCACTGGAAGTTCATAATACTGAATTATGCCCAAGCCTTCTCTTGCATTCATATTTTTTTGTTTGGTCATGCGGATCAATTAACACAAAAAGACAGTTTTTTGCACACGACACTGGAAACACCGCGTGCAGTTTCTAAACGTCACGGAGGCGCGTGCTAGCTTCGCAGAAAACGTTCAGGGGGAGAGCAGCATCACTCGTGACGGGTTTGGGCAGAGACGATTCGATGTGCTTCCCCGCGGTTTTCTAACTCGCGTTTCTTCTCCCAGCTCAATTCGCGCACATTTTTAAGACTTCACGCTTCGATTTAAGGGGGAAAAAAGGTTTGGAAACTGCAGCTTCGCAACCAGTGATGTGATTTCGTTCGAGGAAATTGGACTGACAGCTAGGATATTAGATCCGTCGAGCAAGATATTGTTTTCGCCGAAGCGGACAGGCTTCGCTGGATGGAGGAAAAACTTACCGAAGGTAAGGACATGTCTTTTCTCATTTTGCCCGTCGTCGGAAAAAAAAGAAAGTCAAGGTAAAAATCCACGAAAGATGTACTCAAATTCACATAAATTAATAGATGTCAACTGCAGACATGTTTTGTTCCCGAAATTACAGAAGCGTTGATATTCTGATGTTCCAAAACGCTTGAAAAGAGTGGCCCTGAAATTGATGGCAGTTCTTCTAATCATAGGAAATCACGTTCTCAAACCCCTCACACTTGATAACTTCCCTTCCAAAAGGAGCCTTCCGTCAAATATTAAGACCGACTGGATTAAACATGCCAATTTGCGCGTTTAGTTGGCATTTGTAAAACATTTAGGGGCATTTTTCTAATTAAATTCACTTCGAATTTGGACGGAAAGAAAACTCGGCAGAGAAAACACGTTTGAAGTTGGATGAGTGCCCGAAGTTTGGAGCCCAAGAACTCGAGTTTTTACCAACTGGCGTGCGTGAGGGGTCGGAGAAAACATTAGGCCTACATATGACAATGTAGCGAGTTTCTTTCATGTACCGTTCTTTCGATAACCATCTCCATGTTTCATTCCTACACATTAAAGTGGCAAGGCTTCGTTGTGCAAGCTTGCTTGTCTGCAGGAGGCTCCATTCCAGTGTGAAGGGGTGATTGAAGTGTTAATTTCCCATGTGTCGTGGCAACGTCGAGGTCTGTTCTTCATAACGTACGATTGTTTTTTGACATTTGGTAATAGTCTGCAAAGAAACAACAACAAGAACAACAACACACACACATACACACACACACACACACGCACGCACGCACGCACGCACGCACGCACACACACACACACACGCACACACCCACACACACACACACACACACACACACACACACACCCACACACACACGCACACACACACTAGCACGTTCGAGTGTGTGTGTGTGTGTGTGTGTGTGTGTGTGTGTGTGTGAAGACAGACAGGTTAAACATTTCATTGTGAAACTCTTGGCACCGTCGTGTCCTGACGCCCTTTCCGATGAGTGGAGGCGGGCGAGGGGAGGGAGGGGAGGTGACGAGTGAAAGTCACAGACAGCTATGCAGCTGCTTATTCAGCTTTCATTGTCAAGCAAAGGCCATGGGACACTGATGGTGGAAACTGTTTTTTTTTTTTTTTTTTTAAATTAAAATTTGATTTGTGCATTTCAGGCCGAATGAATAACGAAGAAATTTCGTTTTCCTTAGAAGCCCACAAAGATAGCGGCTAATCGGAAAACTTTGGTGATGGCATGTGCTATATCTATGAAGAAATTATTCTTTTTGGAATAAACAAAGGCCCCCAAACGGAGACTCGAGCCGCGCCTTGTGGGTCGAAGAAGACCCAATTTTAACATAGGGGTAATTTCTTTTTCTGAGCCGAGTTAGTGAAAAAGGAAAACAGTATGTTTTTCTTGAAGTATGACGATCGGTTTTTTGGCGTGTTCTGTTCACAGACGCGCGCGCCGCGCGCGCACACACACGCACACGCACGCACCACGCACGCACGCACGCCACGCACACACACACACACACACACACACCCACACACACACACACAGGTGCACGCGCATACACATGCACGAGCTTACACTCGCATAAACATGCACAGCTTTCCTCGTTTTTTGCACACATGCGTACCTGCACTCTCACACAAACACACAGGCACATATGCACGGATTCACGCACGTACACACACACACACCACGCAACGCACGCACGCACGCACGCACGCACGCACGCACGCACGCCACGCACGCACGCACGCACGCACTGCACGCACGCACGCACGCACCTACACATCAAGGTACACCGTTGTCACCATTGGAAACGTTCTTGTCAAACTGAAAGTGGCAGGTTGTAAAGATTATCCATATTTAAGAACACAGTTGTTTTACTGGCCACCAAACATGTCAGGGAATAAAAGAAATTATTTGCTGTGGGGTAGTTGGCGAAATAAAGGGGGTCGGGACTTAAACGTCTCTATGAAAAATAGTAATTTTTTCAAGCCCACGGCATTCGCCAAGAAAGTTAAAAAGACGATGTACGGACAGGTTTAACAAAACACGTGAATTGTTTCCATAAGAAATAAGAACAGAAAATAAGAGAGAACACGAAGAAGAATTAGAAGACGAAAAAGGACCAGTAGTAGTAGTAGTAGTAGTATTAGTAGCAGTAGTGGTAGTAATAGTAGCAAAAGTCGCAACGGCAGTTACAGTGGTAATAATAGCAGTAGTTGGTCGTTTAGTTAGTAAAGGCATAAGAAGAAAGTAGGGGTTAGTCGCAGTGGTAGTAATAGTGGTAGTTTGTAAAGGCAGAAGAAGAAACAGTATTAACAACAACTACGACAACGACTTACCTACGAAAGACGAGAGAACTTCCGGAACGGCCAAGAAAGGAGAGAGGAGAGGGGAGAGAGAGAGAGGGGGGAGGGTGGGGGGGGGGGGGGGGTGGGGGGGGGGGGGGGGGGGTGGGGGTGGGGGGGGGGGGAGAAGGACAGTGGGAAGCAAATTAAAAAAGTTTCTTTGAATATCACTTTCCCTTCCTCCCCCCCTTCCCTCTTAAGCACATTAATGATAAAGATAATTCTAATCTACAGTTAACACTTTCTTTTCAAGGTACGTTTTGGACTGAAGAGTTTTGAGTGAGGAATCGATTTTCATATTCCACCGGCTGAGTATACAATTGAAGATGGAATTATCACAGACGATGGATCCTCAAGTTTCTGTGATTTAACCTTTCACACATTCTGTACACCACTAGAGAGGGGACTGTGTGATGCAGTTATCGGTTGATATTGATTTATCGATATGAAGTCTCTCTTTCTTGTATTAGTTTTCAACAGTTGCACAATGAAACGTTTATGTTGTCGGAACTGCCGTCAAAATCAGGATGGTTTTAAAAGAAAAGGAAAATCAGAATTATCTTTTTTTTTTAAACGTGGTGATTAATTTTTACTTACGGAAATATCAGTATTGTACCTTTCTATTGAAAAGTCGGGTGACTTAATGTTGAAGATACTGGACCCGTTTAAACTAACATTGTGCAAAGACTTGGTCTGTTCACCAACAGTCGCTTATTCTGTTGAACAAAAAGTGACGAAGACGAACATGTAGAATGACAAAACTGGCCCGGTATTTCATCTTCAAGCCATTCATTCTTTGTTCTTTCTGTTGCAGAGCGGAACTTCTGAAATGATCAAGCCGGAGCACTGAAATTCACAGACAGTATTGTTTCAATCAATCGCCCCGTGGACATTGCAAGAGACAAAGAGGACTTTGATTCTGTCACATACCAGGCTTAAGCCTCTGTTGGCACTGTTGCCCGTGTGGAACATTCAGACTGCACTAAGTGCAAAGTTAGAGTGTATCAGTACAACAGGGTAGGTAGGTTACTTTGCTGACAAATACTATAACACCCCGTTTTTGGGCAAGTTTCTGGCTCAGATTAGTCAGAAAGGGAGCCCCAACTGCCAGAGGAACTCCACAAGCAAGAGGCCCTTCAATCCAGACGCCGCTCTTATTACCTAGAGCTTTTCAGAATGGAAGTAGACTACTGAAGTTATCTGCAGTTCATTTTTAACTGCTTACAACGTTTTGATGGTACGGGGAAACATTAAGGAACCTGTCAGTTTTAACCAGTTAAGTCTAAACGCTGTTGCCAGAGTGAAGCATATTGATACACAGTGAGGAGAAAAGAAATCAAGCCATAGATTTAAGAGTTCGTACATTCTAATCCTGTTATTCAGAGAGTGGAATATTAACCAGGGAAACCGTCGCCTTCGGATCCCACTGACAAATTATTGTTGTTGTTTTTTGTTTGTTTGTTTGTACCAGTTTATGAAAAAAAAATCGAATACTCTGGTGTTAAACTCCACCGTTATTTCAACTGAAGAAGAAAAACTCCTGGAGAAAAATCTTCTGTATCTTTCGCGCTTTAATAATCGGAGTGCAACAGAGGGAGTGAAAAAATAGATCCAAAAACAGACGCTTCAAGTCTCATTGCACAGTATCCCCCCGGCAGCCAGCGATCAGATGATCATAACCTTGGGCATGTCCGCCCTTCCCCTTCGGCGGTGAAGTGCTCCGGTGACCAGCTTTGTTCTTGTGTGAAAAGACCAGGGGCCGGCTGCGAGAGCTTCTTCAGGCACGCCATTGGAAAGAGACGTAGAGTGTAGTTTGGTGACATTTCGTTCGGTGACTGCAGTATGGAGAGCGTCGACTTGTCCGTGCTCGTTCTGCTATCGGCTGTCGCGAGTGAGTTGAATATTCATGTTACATTATCATATTGTTGTTTGTCTTCGTGTGTCTCACTGACTGATTGATTTTCCTTTTTTTTTTTTTTTTCTTTTTCACTTTTGTCAATTTTCTTTGTTTCTTTTTCTTTTTTTCTCAGGCTTTATTGTTTCCTCAAAACTCTGTCTGCCTGTCTCTGTTTGTCTGTCTGCCTGCCTGCCTGCCCGTCCGTCCGTCTGTCTGCCTGCCTGTCTGTCTTCTGGTCTGTCTTGTCTCTTTTGCTCGCTCGCTCCTTCGGGTCTTGCTCTCTCCTTTTCAGTCGGGCCTGTTTACTATGTGACCATCTCTCATCTCTGTCTCTGTCTGTGTGATCTGTCTGTCTGTCTTTGTCTCTCTGTTTTCTATGTCTTTCTGTCTCTGTCTCTCTCTATCGTGCATGTTCATGAGCGCTGTCATTTTTTCTCATCGCATCTTTTTTTTTCTGTCTTTATCTCTATTCTCTGTTTGCCTTTCTGTCTGTATCTTCTACCCCTCTCTCATCTCTCTCTCCTCTTTTTTTTTGTGTCCCTCTCCCTCCCTTCCGGCCTTTACCTTTACCTGTCATCTGTATCTTATGTCCTCCCTCACATCTGAGTTTTTCACCACCCTCATTCCTGTCCTAACTGGTTTTATATATTCCCATGTCTTCAAGCCCCCTTTCTCTGTTTTTCCAATTTTTTTGTGTTTTTTTTAAGATTCGTCTTCCTTTCACACACACCACACACACACACACACACACCCACACACACGCACACGCAACCATACACGTCATACATACACACACACACGCCCAACATACAACACACACACACACAACCACACACACACACCACACACACATCACACACAATACACACACACACACACACACACACACACACACACACACACACATTGTAATACACCCATACATGCGCGATCTTACTATTCACACACACACACACACACACACACACACACCACACCACACACCACACACACAACTCTCTCGCGCACTCTCACACACACACACACACACACACACACACACCCATACACACACCCCACACCCAACACACCAACACACCACAACACACACACACACCCACACACACAGCCACCACACACCCCCACCCCACACACCACACACAACACACACACCCACACACCACACCGCACACACCACACACACACACACACACACATACACACACCCTCCATCCCATTCCTACCGCAACCGACTGGTATCTCTCTCGAACCGTGGGTGTTCTCTCCGGGGTGGTGCTTTCTTCCCCTGTTTTCCCATCAACTTTCCCCATCATCATCGTCGTCATCGTCACCATCCCTATTATCGTTCTCGTCATCGTCATCATCAGTCATTGTCGTAATCATCATCATCATCATCACATCATCAATTATCATCATCATCATCCATCATCATCATCATCTCCCTCTCTCTCTCGCTCTCTCTCTCTGCCTCTCCCTCCCTTCCCTCTCTCTCTCTCATCTCTCTCGCCTCTTTCTCCTCTCTCTCTCTCTCTCTCGTCTCCTCTCTCTCTCTCTCTCTCTCTCTCTCTCTCTCTCCATCTCTCTCTCTTCTATATGGCATTTGTAAGGGACTCGTGATACTGCTGTCATTTAACGATTTTCTCTGAATATGTGATCCATCGCCTCACATAGGGCTACTATGGCCTTAAATTATAAAATCATCATCCATCTCTCTTCTCTCTCTGTCTCTCTGTCTTCTCTCGTTCTCTGTCTCTTCTCTCTCTGTCCTCCTCCTCTCTCTCATCTTCCTCTCTCCGGGACCCTCTCTCCTCTCCTCGTCTACTCTCTCCTCCTCTGCATCTGTCCGTAAGGCTGGCTTCTGTCGTCTTTCTCTCAACATCTATAAATACCGCTCATAAATCAATTCATATCCCCGTCTCATAACTAAAAATTCATAAAAAGGAACTAATCTCTTCTCATGCCTCCGTGTCTTTGCTCCTCGCTGTCCTCTCTCTCCCTCCCTCTGCTCCCCTTCCCTCCAAGTTCCCTCTGTCTCCCGCTCCTCTACTCTGGTCCCCCTCTCCTTCCCCCTCCCGTCTCCCTCCTCCCTCCCCTCCCTTCCCTTCTTCCGCCGGTCTTCTCTTCTTCTCCCCCCTCCCCTCTGCGCCCTCTCCGGCCGCTCTGTCTCACTCCCTCTGTGTCGCCCTCTCTCCTGCCTCTTCCTCCCTCGCTCTCCCCTCCTCTCCTCTCCCCCCCCCTTCTCTCTCTCGTTCTCCTCGCTCGCTCTCGCGTTCCTCCTCCTCTCATCCTCCCTCTCGGATCAGGTCTTCTCTCTGTCTGCTGGTCTTCTGTCTGTTTAAGTAAGAGAGATTTGTCTATACAAAACTCTTTGAATAGACACACACAGTAGAAACCATAGTTTAAACCAAATGAATAAGATGTGTTAAAAAATGCTGTGACAGCGTTTTAAAAAATTTGGAGTGTCCGGTGTACCATGTGATTGTCTCAGGTGCCGCGGCCGGTGATTATGAACCGACTTAACCGCTTTTGTTACACAGCGAAAGACCAAATCCGTCTTTTTTTTGTTTTGTTTGTTTGTTTGTTTGTTTTTTTTTTGGTTTGTTGTGCTGCCCAGCGAGCGATCTCGGAACGAAATTGATTCAGTACATATTCTCATGGCATGGGGTAACCGTGTAATTCCAGGTTACTTCTCTTGCTGTCAACAAGAAATGAGAAGGAACTGTTGGAATAGTTTCTGTGTATTCATGAAGTACATATGAGAATCATTAAGCCTTAATTGAATTCGTGAGGGTGCGCGCACTATGCAATACTGTTTTTAAATCCATGAATTTTAACATTCATTAAGTGTTAGTTATTTGTTTGTGTGTGTGTGTGTGTGTTGTGTGTGTGTGGTGTGTCCGGGTGGGGTTGGGGGTGTGGGTGATATACGACTGCACTTGTTTTCCCCACTGACTAGTGTTCAGTAAATGTTCAAGTACCAATCGTGTAATATCAGCTTCTGTCTGGTCTGTCCTGTCTGGTCTTATCACGCTCTCTCTCTCAACTCTCTACGTCTCTCCTCTCGCTATCTCTCTCTCTCTCTCTCGCCACCACAACACACACAACACACACACACACACACACACCACACACACAACATTACACACACACACACACACAAAACACACCATATATATATATATACAATACAAGTTGCTTCTTTCTAAGCATGTGGCGTCGGCCGGAATCTGGTAAACGCGTTCGTAAACGTATATGCTCTTTGTCTCTCTGTTTGTCTGTCTGTCTGTCTGTCTGTCTCTCATCTCTATCAGTCTGTCTGTCACTTCTTTTCCTGCCCCCCCCATCTCTTTCTGCCTTGTGTCTGTCCTCCTGCAAGTCTGTCTCTCTGTCTGTCTGTCTGTCTCCTCTCTCTCTCTCTCCTCTCGCTCTCTTCTCTCGCTCTCTCTCTCTCTCAGATCTATCAATAAGTGTGGCTGATAACGATCTCATCCCTCCAACCCCACTCCCCCACCATCCCCGCTTCCTTTCCGTTCCCCTACTAATTAGCCAACAATTAACGAGCTCCTTTCAAATGTCACCCTGCAGTGGTCGACATTAACAGCCGAACTGACACCCGATATCTTCTGCATAAGTGGTAGCGACCCTACATCGAAAAACCCGTCGTTATTATTACATGAAACTGAATCATAACTGGAAAAAGGCAAAGGCCAAGGTTAGAACTGACACTTTCATACGTGAAACTAAGAGTCAACGGCAACGAAACAGACATGGAAAACGGAATTCCAGAAAGCTGGATAAGATATATGGAAAGAGTATGCTTGACGAATTCCTGAAGGAGAAGAAAAAAATGGAAGAACGGATGGCAGAATGCTAACGAAAAAAAAAAAAGAAGTAAAAACAGAAAGATGGCGGGTAATGAAAAGAAGTGCTAACAAAAAGAAATGGAACATCGGTAAAGTAGACGAAAAGCGACATAAAGATCCAAAATGGTTTAAAAGAAAAAAAGGTGTGTGTGTGTACGTGTGTGTGTGTGTGTGTGTGGTGTGTGTGTGTGGTGTGCGCGCGCGCAGCGCGTGTGTGTGTGTGTGTGTGTATGTGTGTGTGTGTGTGTGTGTGTGTGTTTGAAATGAGAGATTATTGACACTAAAACAAGGAAAAATGAAGAGTGGGAAGCCTCACGAAGACCAAATGTGATTAGGTAAAAGAAAAAAAAAAGGAGAAACAACAGTAACCTGAACACGAGCAAAGAAAAAGTGGACAGCATAAAACAAAAGTAAAGAAACAAATTAAAAAGAAATAACAGTGAACAGGACGGAGAAGGAACTGGAAAAATGTAGAACTGAAATATATACAAAATGCAAAAAGCAGCAAGCTAGATTAAGACGAACTGAAATGGCATGGCAGGCAGAAGGAATTAATAAAACTGCAAACAACTAAAATACGCTGACAAATGAAAAGAAGAAAAAAAATAAAAACAGTTAAAAGAAGGGAAAAACAACACGGAATAGCAGTTTT
>JADBJO010004742.1:177500-187480 GCA_016801955.1 Conus betulinus | reverse complement strand
GATAATATTATTTGCGACCTCTGACTGCCTGTGTGAATGGATGTCTTGAAAAAACTGAGCAGCCAGATGAGCCGAGGACAGTGGGATGCCAGACTGAAGTTTGTGCAATGGGTAGATTGCGATGCCAGACAGAATGGGTACGAGTGGTTTTCATGCGTGCATATGTTGTGTGTGTGTGTGTGTGTGTGTGTGTGCCAGTAGTGTGTGTGTGTGTGTGTGTGTGTGTGTGTGTGTGTGGAGGGATGGGGAGGGGGTTTAAGTGGTTTATTGTGTAGATAATTTAAATGGTTTATTATTGTGAAAGGTAAAAGAATTTGTCCTTTCTGGGTTTTTTTTTTTTTTTTTTTTTTTTTTTGACAGACGATGGAGTGCTTCATCTGCGGAAAGAAACATCCTCCATTGGTAAAGTCCTCAAGAATAGCAGGTCTTCGAGATGCCAGTCATCAACGAGAAGATGGCTTATTTGAGAAGCTTGTAGAAGGTGCTGATCATTTTATGTGCCATAGAAACTGTATACAAACCTACTGTTCCAAAGACCACATTCAAAGACTTCTAAGAAAAAGACAAGCAGAAGAAATTACTGAGACTGATGTAAAGAAATTACGTGGGGGAGTGCGTGGCACTGAAGTTAGTTTTAGTTTCAGAGAACATTGTTTCTTTTGTGGTCAAAACTGTGATGTAAATGTTGACAAAAAAACATCCCAGCCGATGGCGAAAGGCATACCTGTGTCGAACAGGAACTGAAGCCTGGAAGAAGACGTCGAAATCAGAAATTCTCAAGCGTTGTAAAGAAAGAGGTGATGATGAGTGGAGCAAGGAAGTTGAATTTCGGATCAGCTCAGTTCTCAGTGATCTACACGCTGAGGATGGAAGATACCACAAGGACTGCTACTCCAAGTTTTACTCCAATCCACCATCCAAGTCTACATCTAATGGTGATGACAGGGAACTACAACAACTGCTGAATCATATGCTTGCTGACAAAGCACGCATGTGGAACAGCGTTGAGTTATTTAACTTCTACCTTGGACTAGGAGGCACCAGGTATTCACGAAGATCCCTCATGAAAATTGTCCACGAAAATCTCTCTCCGGATCTGCTCATCTTGTCATCACCTGGCGTTGCATCTATTCTTGTGTTCAGGAGCAGAGCTTCAAAAGACATGCAGATTATGGATGATGGAGAGAATGACTGTATTTCACAAGCCATTTCATGCTTAGCTGAATCTATAAGAGGTGAATGTCCAAAGCAAGATCCTAATAAATACAATACACGTGTTTCAGAGAAACAAATTCTGAGTGAATGCAGTCCTACTTTGCTTGCATTACTTGCAGCAATATCAGACAAACTTGATTCAACATTGCCAGCAGCCATGGTTGGTCATATCATCGCAAATGCTGTCACTGGTCAGGCGACAAGTCTTCAGCTCGGAATAGGTGTTCTTCTGAACAGGCATCGAAAGGTGATAGACGAGCTGCACGCGTATGGAGTGACTTCAAGTTATGATGAACTTCGGAGGTTCAGAATTTCAGCTGCAACTGCAATGGCATCGGCCGCGCAACAGCATATATCTCAGTTTGATACTGATAAAGGTTTGGTGCAGGTTGTTGCTGACAATTTTGATGCCCAGATTTCATCACAGAATGGACAGAAGTCAACCCACGGATTAGCAATGATTATCACCCTAGCAAACCATGAGAAGCCCACACAGTTGAATGACACCATGGAAATACCATCTATCAAACGCCTCAAAGTGCATGAGTTGAAAGCAGAGAATTTGAATCTTGGAGAAATTGAAGTGCACAGATATGAGGGAGGAAGGAAGCCTTCCATGCCAGAAGAGCACACTGTGAAGTCTGTTGCATCTTTAGCGTTTCTAGCCAGACTGCAGGTTTCCCTGAATCGAGTGGCCGAAGAAGATCTTGCCTTTTTCAAAGCTATCATCAGTGATGACCATTGTCCAGAGTATGGTGGATACAACACACAACAGGCTCGGAAAAACAATCTGCAGCCAGGGGCCAAAACATCCCTTATGTACACACCCTTCTTGGACATGCCTCCAGCTGAACCAGATACGATGAAAACTGCCATGGTGGAAGGACAACGTCTATCATCCTTGGCTGGCCAGAAATGGACTGTGTTCACCAATGACCAGCAACTGTACCAGGTAGCTGTACACATTACATGGGTTGACAAGGAGCTTTTCAAGGACTTCATTCCCAGGCTAGGAGGAATGCACATGCTAAGGAGTTTCATTGGCTGCATTGGCAATCTCATGGGGGGCAGTGGCCTGGAACAGATTCTGGAAACAAACATTTGCTGGCGTGCCAAAGCTGCTTTCAGGAAAGAAGTATCCACAGAATGTCAGGGCCCTCAGGTTCGTTGTTGAAGAGTTGTTGAGGCCTCTGTTGCTCTCCAGTTCAGACATCCACACAATGGCAGATCTGACGAAAGTCCTGGCCAAACTCAGTGCTGGTAGCAAGACAACAAAACTCTGGGTACAATGCCTCATCGAAGCAGTGTTCCTCATCATGGCGTTTGTCAGAGCGGAGAGGGAGGCTGACTGGCCACTTCATTGTTTGCAGTGGAGAAAAAATGATACCGTACTTTTTTGCAGCTGGTCACTTCAACTATGCACGCTATGGGCTGTACTACCTGCGTTCCATGCAGCGTCTGCATCCTGACCTGGCAAAGAAGTTCATGGCTGGAGAGCATGTCATGCGTCATGAAGGAGGACTGTGGAATGGCATGTGGTTTGACCTCTTCATCGAGACGACCTACATGCGCAATGGCCATGGACCATCTGGGATCATTGGATCAACACTGAACGAGTCGACACTGGCTGTTTGGGCATACTCACACAGCACGATGACACAAATCATTCATGATCTGCGGGAAAATGAAAGAAGGGAAAGAATGCCAGACAACTGTTGACTTCCACAAAGAAGAAAAGAACACTCGTTTGAAAGAAGATGCTGAAGACAGACAAAAGATCAGAGAGACGCTGTCAACTTGTGTTGATGTTTTTGACATCAGCAAACACCCAGAAAATGGTATCATCAATGTCTACTCGGGCAACATTGTAGATGAGCCCTCCCTGAACGTTCATGAGCAGTGAAAATTGGAGCCGCGCAAAGCCGAGATTTTGAAACTCAGTGGCCCTCTGGTTTCCACATGAAGCTGAAACGATGCATCAAGACGATGACTTCAGTGACAAAGAAAGCTCCAAAGGACCAGACTGGAAAACCACAGATGGACATAGAGTTCATTTATGCCCGTGTTCTTGGAATCATGGACTCAACGAAAGACAACATTTCAATGGAGACTCTCTTTTCTCACGAGTTGGCACCTCATCCAACTGCCCTTTTTGACATCAATGGTGATATGCGCACAACTCCCAAATCTGTTTTGAAGAACAAACTGCATGTTTCATATAGAACACACAGACTGGATCCTCCAGATGTTGTCATCCTTGACGCGTGTGCTGTATTATGGACAGTTTCATGGCCTGGCCAACCAGCGAAAGTTTCAGATTTCGTAAGTGCAGCTGTAGCTACCATTCTTCGGTACTCTGAGACCGCTACACATGTGGTGTTTGACCGCTATCACCAGCTGAGTACCAAGTCATGCTGTCGCACTGGGCGACAGAAAGGATTCAGCTGCATCTACACCCTCTGTGAAAGTACACCACTTCCAAAGCAGGCATTGGTCTTGAATGTAACAGCCAACAAACTTCAAGTCATCCAAATGATTGCAGACAGACTGAGAGCTACGGAACCACTGGAAGGGAAGCAAATCATCATTACTGGGCCAGATTTGCATCCAGTTGCATAGGGGTTGGTCCATTACAGACAGCTGTCCACCATGAGGAAGCTGATGTGTGATGGCATACCACATGATTCAAGAGGCAACAAATGGACACAAATCCATCAGAGTCATTTCCGACGACACTGACGTCTTGGTCATCCTTGCTCATCACCTACATTCCAGAACAATGATTTACCTGAAGACCTTCTTCTTACCACGGAGTCATGTACTTCAAGCAAGTCCATCATCAATGTGGGTGAAGTTGTCAGAACACATACAAAAATCATGCCAAACTTCTCTGTGTGCTCATGCCCTCACTGGTTGTGACACCGTCTCTTCCTTTTCTGGTGTTGGCAAGCTAACTGTTCTGAAGAAGCTTGTGTCATTTAGTGGATCCATGAGACTTGGGGATCTGACTGCAAAGAAGGAGGAAATCATTCAACCATGTTTGAACTTCGTTTCTATGCTCTACAACCGTGAGCAAGGAACAGATGTTGCTACCATGCGCGCAGAGATCTTCAGACAAAAGATCAAAGGGAAACGTTACATTGCTCCCAAGCTGAGCAGTCTTCCGCCAACCCCGACCAGCTTGGAAGCACACTGCTTACGAGCTCATTACCAAGGGGCCCTGTGGAAAGCAGCAGGACTTCCAACAACTCCAGACATCAGTCCTCTGAACTGTGGCTGGGAACTGTGTGGATCATCACTCACTCCACAGTATGGATTGCAAATACCTGCACCGAATGAGGTCCTCAATCTTATCAGCTGCACGTGCAAGACTGGCTGCAGCACAAGCATGTGCACCTGCAGCAGGTTAGCACTCACCTGCACAGTATTCTGCAAGTGCAAAGGAGACTTTGTGTGCAAAAATCCCATGACAGTTGCCATTGGATACCTAGAAAGTGATGATGCAGAACAGATCTAAGCAGGCATTCAACTGGTATTGGACACATGATCAACGTTGTCTCCGTATGTATTTGATTAATTTCTAAGCATGAAGTCATTATATATTTAATGCTACATCCCTGAAAGAAAGAACGCTTGCCTTTTGTTTCTTTTCGCAAACTTTTAATTTTGATTGTCTGTTTTTTTCTTTTACTCTGCATGCCATTCATGATCATAAAAATGCATGGGTTTTTTTTATCTATATAACCTTGTTAGAAATGCAAAAATCGCATAAATTCTACCAAAACAGCATAAAATTAAGATAAACAGAATCTTTCCAGCACATTTCTCAATTTTCTTGCGAAAAAGAAATGTTAGATACGAAATTACGGGTCATATATCCTGTACATTTGAAATTTTCTAATCCATTGGCGGCCATCTTGGATTTTACGCAATAACTCAAAATGCCCAACATTTACAACTTGGCCTCCGACGGATTTGGACTCAGCACCTCAAAATCATGTTAAAACAGCCAAAAAACCTAATATATATGTCAAAACAAGGTATTCCTATTTTCGCCTGACTACAACGCGCTCTTACGATGGCTACATGCCGCAAGTGCATTTACTGCTCGAGAATTTCGGCTCCAGGTTTGTTTTTTTTTTGTTTGTTTGTTTTGTTTTGTTTTTGTTTTGTTTTGTTTGCTTTTGTTGTTGTTGTTTTTAAGTTTGTCGTATTCATCAAATTTTCTCCAAATTTCTGTACAAAGTAAGGCAAAGTTATACGGGTAAATAGGCCTGTATATCCATGTATGGTCGTCTGTAGCTACGGCAGTGATATATATATATATATATATATATATATGTGTGTGTGTGTGTGTGTGTGTGTATTAAATTCTAACCGTTTTTAAAATCTGGATGTGTAAAGTTAAATGGAGCATCTGATGCACTCAGTATCTCATGTTGTGCTGGACGTGTTGATGTAACGTATAATGTGTGTAATGTATAGACGTATCCCCATGACAGAATCTGCCTTCAAACGCTCACTTGCGCGCGCGCGCGCACACACACACGCACACACACACACACACACACACACATTTTCAATTAAACATTCCAACTTACCAAGTCTTTTCATGTGACTTTGTAAACAAAGCAAAGCAATTCAACAGAAACCAGCTAAAAATAAAAAACAAAAACAAACAAAGCACCCCGAGATTTTTGGACCAGTTAGCTCTCCAATTGCCAGAGATCAAACAATCTATCCAGCACATCTGGTAATTCCAGCGCAATAGTCTTTTCACTCGTGACTGAGCAACAATAAAGTGTCCTCCACCTCTCTGGGCAAGGGCAGTCTATTCAAAGACAAATACAGAGCACAGGATTATGCTGACACACTAGTGCAGTTGCTGCTGCTACTGCTACACCAAACAAATGCAAACTGACTGGGGGAGCCCCCTGCCGAAGATTTAAATTATTGAACTCTTCCAATGTATGGAGTGCAAAACCTAACCACGGACACAATCTTGACCCAGTCTGCTCACCTAAATCTACTACCTGTCACCCCTATGTAAATTCCCTGCATGAGACAAGCTGTTCAACCTTTTAGAGAATCAACTTCGACAGCAGAATAGACAGATACCGATCACCGGAAGGGGGAAAAAAAGGGCGAAAGGAAACGGAGCACACACACACACACACACACACACAAAGGGGGGTCTGCCTAAGGGAACTAACTTCATCCGAAGATTGATATCGCACACAGAAACTTCGATTGTCCGTCTTAGACTTTGATTTTCGCTGTCGCCGTTTTAAACAAGTTTGCACATATTAATATGTGTGAATTTCATGCTTCACTAGCGAGGGACAGTGTGTCGCCACAGCACGACGACACACACACACACACACACACACACACACACACACACACACACATATATATATATATATAGAGAGAGAGAGAGAGAGAGAGAAATATAGATACAGATAGATAGATATAGATATATAAAGATATATAGATAGATGGATATACATACATACATACATAGATTCATATACATACATGCTTGCGTGCGTGCGTGTGCGCATGTGAACGAGAGAGACAGGCAGACAGACATACAGAGACAGAGACACACAGAGATGGAGGGGGGGGGGGGGCGGCAGGGAGGGAATGGGTAAGGGAGAAACAGACAGACAGGGCAGACAAAGAAAAACAGAGATGGAGAACTTGAGACAGACAGACAGACAGACAGACAGAGCAAGAGAAGGAGGAAGGGACAGACAGACACAGACAGGCAGATCATCATCTCTGGAACCTACCTGCAGTATGGGGAAATATGTAAAGCGTGCAATCTCATGCAAGTGAAAAATCTGGTTAAAGGCTGTCATACACACACACACACACACACACACACAACACACACACACATGAGCGCACGCACGCAGGTACGCACGCACGCACGCACGCACACACACACACACACACACACACACACACACACACACACACACACACACACGCATTGCTCAGCTAATATGGTTGTAGAGGGGTTTTTTAAAAGAATAAATTAGAGCAATACAAGTCGATGACTCTAATGGAGAGAAGAAGAAGAAGAAGAAGAAGAAGAAGAAGAGACAGACGGGAGGGGGGGGGGGGACAGACAAGACAGTCAGGCGCACACAAACAGACAGACAGACAAGACAGACAAATAGAGACCGACAGACAGACAGATGCAGACAGATTTAGACACAGACAAATGCAAAGACAGACAGACAGACATCCAGACAGAATGAATGAAACAAAGACAGAGAGAGAAAGACAAAACAGAGAACGTCCTATGACGATTTGAAGGATCACCCGGACCTCCCACTTCATCGTGGGCCGTGATGGTCAGGTGTAAGGCACGTTAATCCGTGGCCGTGATGGTCAGGGGTAAGGCATGTTATTCCGTGGCCTTGATGGTCAGGTGTAAGGCATGTTAATCCGTGGCCGAGATGGTCAGGTGTAAGGCATGTTAATCCGTGGCCTTGATGGTCAGGTGTAAGGCATGTTAATCCGTTGCCTTGATGGTCAGGTGTACGGCATGTTAATCTGTGGCCTTGATGGTCAGGTGTAAGGCATGTTAATCCGTGGCCTTGATGGTCAGGTGTAAGGCATGTTAATCCGTGGCCTTGGACATGTGTAAGGCATGTTAATCCGTGGCCGTGATGGTCAGGTGTAAGGCATGTTAATCCGTGGCACTGATGGTCAGGTGTAAGGCATGTTAATCTGTGGCCGTGATGGTCAGGTGTAAGACATGCTAATCCGTGGCCTTGATGGTCAGGTGTAAGGCATGTTAATCCGTGGCTTTGATGGTCAGGTGTAAGGCATGTTAATCCGTGGCCTTGATGGTCAGGTGTAAGGCATGTTAATCCGTGGCCTTCATGGTCAGGTGTAAGGCATGTTAATCCGTGGCCTTGATGGTCAGGTGTAAGGCATGTTAATCCGTGGCCTTGATGGTCAGGTGTAAGGCATGTTAATCTGTGGCCTTGATGGTCAGGTGTAAGGCATGTTAATCCGTGGCCTTGATGGTCAGGTGTAAGGCATGTTAATCCGTGGCCTTGGACATGTGTAAGGCATGTTAATCCGTGGCCGTGATGGTCAGGTGTAAGGCATGTTAATCCGTGGCACTGATGGTCAGGTGTAAGGCATGTTAATCCGTGGCACTGATGGTCAGGTGTAAGGCATGTTAATCCGTGGCCGTGATGGTCAGGTGTAAGGCATGTTAATCCGTGGCCGTGATGGTCAGGTGTAAGGCATGTTAATCCGTGGCCTTGATGGTCAGGTGTAAGGCATGTTAATCCGTGGCCGTGATGGTCAGGTGTAAGGCATGTTAATCCGTGGCCTTGATGGTCAGGTGTAAGGCATGTTAATCCGTGGCCGTGATGGTCGGGTGTAAGGCATGTTAATCCGTGGCCGTGATGGTCAGGTGAAAGGATGTTAATCCGTGGCCTTGATGGTCAGGTGTAAGGCATGTTAATCCGTGGCCTTGATGGTCAGGTGTAAGGCATGTTAATCCGTGGCCTTGATAGACAGGTGTTAGGCATGTTAATCCGTGGCCTTGATGGACAGGTGTAAGGCATGTTAATCCGTGGCCTTGATGGTCAGGTGTAAGGCATGTTAATCCGTGGCCTTGATGGTCAGGTAAGGCTTGTTATCCGTGGCCTTGATGGTCAGGTGTAAGGCATGTTAATCCGTGGCCTTGATGGTCAGGTGTAAGGCATGTTAATCCGTGGCCTTGATGGTCAGGTGTAAGGCATGTTAATCCGTGGCCGTGATGGTCAGGTGTAAGGCATGTTAATCCGTGGCCGTGATGGTCAGGTGAAAGGCATGTTAATCCGTGGCCTTGATGGTCAGGTGTAAGGCATGTTAATCCGTGGCCTTGATGGTCAGGTGAAAGGCATGTTAATCCGTGGCCTTGATGGTCAGGTGTAAGGCATGTTAAGCCGTGGCATTGATGAACAGTGTAAGGCATGTTAATCCGTGGCCTTGGACATGTGTAAGGCATGTTAATCCGTGGCCTTGATGGTCAGGTGTAAGGCATGTTAAGCCGTGGCATTGATGAACAGGTGTAAGGCATGTTAATCCGTGGCCTTGGACATGTGTAAGGCATGTTAATCCGTGGCATTGATGGACAGATGTAAGGCATGTTAATCCGTGGCACTGATGGTCAGGTGTTAGGCATGTTAATCCGTGGCCGTGATGGTCAGGTGTAAGGCATGTTAATCCGTGGCCTTGATGGTCAGGTGTTAGGCATGTTAATCCGTGGCCTTGATGGTCAGGTGTAAGGCATGTTAATCCGTGGCACTGATGGTCAGGTGTAAGGCATGTTAATCCGTGGCCTTGGACATGTGTAAGGCATGTTAATCTGTGGCCTTGATGGTCAGGTGTAAGGCATGTTAATCCGTGGCCTTGATGGTCAGGTGTAAGGCATGTTAATCCGTGGCACTGATGGTCAGGTGTAAGGCATGTTAATCCGTGGCCGTGATGGTCAGATGTTAGGCATGTTAATCCGTGGCCTTGATGGTCAGGTGTTAGGCATGTTAATCCGTGGCCTTGATGGTCAGGTGTAAGGCATGTTAATCGTGGCCGTGATGGTCAGGTGTAAGGCATGTTAATCCGTGGCACTGATGGTCAGGTGTAAGGCATGTTAATCCGTGGGCGTGATGGTCAGGTGTAAGGCATGTTAATCCGTGGCCGTGATGGTCAGGTGTAAGGCATGTTAATCCGTGGCCTTGATGGTCTGGTGT
>JADBJO010004742.1:170000-172500 GCA_016801955.1 Conus betulinus | reverse complement strand
TATATCTAAAACTGATAACATTAATATTCTAGCTTGTGAAGCAAAATCACATATCACGGATTGTTATCGTCACTTCGTAAAAGTCTACACTGATGGGTCTTTATTAAACAATAATGCTGATTGTGGCTTTGTCATTCCATTTTTAAAAATTGAGAAGGTCTTTTCATCTTGGGGCAAATCTGTCTATTTTATCAGCAGAACAAATAGTAGTATTAATGGCCATAGAGTACATAAATGATTTCTCATTTGACTTTTATGGTATTCTCTTCTGTGTAGATTCTAAGTGTGTTCTTCAAGCTTTAGAATCTACAAATTCAAAAACATCGTGCTGAAATCATATCAGAAATTAAAATACTTATTCACAACATTATGTCAAGAGGTATAATAGTTAATTTTTGTTGGGTTCCTTCCCATGCTTCATATCCGGAAATGAATGGGCTTACAGGATTGCTCGAGCAGGCGCAAAAGAATTCTGACAATACGGCTACTGTTCATATTCCCTTGAGCTTACATGAAGGATATTCTCTCTTACAAAGAGCCTCTTTTGAAAAAATTTGAGGAACACTACAAAGAAAGTGTTCTCCCCCGAATACACAAACCCGACTCTTCTATACTTTGTTGTACGAACTCTCGAGCAAGTAATCTTTTAAAAAGGGTTCCTCAGTAAATCCAGTAAACCGTAATACAAAACATAGGATTATATCCAAGACAAAGTAAACAACTTCTTTCCTTATTATTTCGGTTGAAAATAAATGCATTCAGAACAAAATATGTCAAGAACATTCGATGTGCTTGCGGCGTCATTGATAACTGTACAACAACACACATTCTATACTTTTGCCCCTACTTTGCTTCCGATTTGTCAGAATTTAGAAAGGGTGCTTCAAACGTGCTTATTCCAGGATACCATATCTCTCTTAAATTTTTGTACGAATTTTTAAGTTAAGCCCAGTTGGCTCAATCCTGTAATTGCTGTTTTATTATCTTATTTTCTGCTGGTGTTTGTTTTTACTCTTGATGGTTTTTTTTTGTTGTTGTTGTTTTTAGGTTTCATTCTTACTTAGAGTTTCTCCTCATCACACATATACACACACACACACGCACACGCACGCACACGCACGCACGAGGGCGCGCACTCACGCACGCACGCAGCACGCGCACACTCAAACACACACACACACACACACACACACACACACACACACACACACACACACACACTCACCTTGCCTAATATCACGTTTAGTGAAAACGTTAACTTGAAGAACAACAACAACAACACACAAACACACACACACACACACACACACACACACACACACACACACACACACACACACACACACACACACACAAACACACACCCATCCATAGTTTATCAGAGCGCCGTGAGATTAGACAGTCAAATCAAAATATTCCGGTAGAATTTATTCCGCCACGTGAAACGATTGGAGGAAGCTCAAATCCACGAGACTGAGAGGAACAAAAAAAAAAATCCCACCGACCTTCAGGTTCAATAAGTCGTACAGGAATTCAATCGTACATGCAGCAGCCAATATCTACTAATGGCAGCTTTTCATCGACTACACTCAAACTTTGTGAAGACTCGAACACTTCTGTGCTTGACAATGACAAGAACTCTTCAGCCACTCTCATTTCTCTCTCCTCTCCCAGTCGCACAGCTCTCATCCTTTTATATATTATCTAAAGAATATTCTCGAACATACTTGATTATTCTTTTTCTAGAATATTCTGCATATCGGTAAGCTCAATCAATCAAATCGCGACAAGATGATGCGAATGTGATTCGATCAGCTTGTACAAAATTCTCGAACCTTCGGTAATGCACTGGCTGCTTATGGAGATTTGGTGAACATTCTAACATAATCTCGAATATTTCAATCGCATTATCAGTTGATCCCAAAACAAAAACTAAACAATGAGGCATACGTTCATTTTCCAAATGTTTTAAATAAAGCAACAATAACGCTACTTTGACCGAAAATACAGAGATCCAAAAGTGGTAAGTAAAAGGAGGCTTGCAACTCATTATTGCTATGACGTCTTTTCGCAAAAGTTCCTCCTCTCTTTTTGCCTCCCTTTTAAATTGTAACGGTAAGGTTTGTAATCAAGTATTTTCCGACCGTTGTATGATTTTATTTCTTTCTTTCTTTTCGCGTTCCCAGCCATGCTATATCCTCAATCCGGTTAGCAAGGCGCAGTCCACAGTCCGCAGCAGAGAGACATCCCCCCCTAACCCCCCACCCCCACCCCCGGTCCCCACAGCTTCTCCTGGACCTCAACCGGACTGGGCCACGTCTCGCGTCTCAAGGCTTCAAAGGAAGGGCAGGACTTAAGATGTGGGTTGGAGTTTGGGAGCCTGTGCCACAAGGGCACTGGTCAGTATGAGAGAGTCTGAGACTTGAGAGGGGGAGAGAAGCTGGCAGTGTCCTGTTCGCAGCCTGAAGATGGTAACTTGAGCTGCTCGGTCGAGTTGGTG
>JADBJO010004742.1:162500-165000 GCA_016801955.1 Conus betulinus | reverse complement strand
TTCTGATCCACCACCTATTAAGCCACCCGACTGGCGACAATAATTGGTTAGTTCTAGAGCATGTGCGAGTGAGCTTTCCCTCCGGAGAGCGCCACCTCGTCCTTCCAACGACAGCTCTCGTGAAGTTACCAATACCGCCAATCCGGAGAGAAGCTGACCAAGAGCACAGACATGGGGGTGGAAATTGAGACTAAAGTCACCATGAGAGCAGGGCATGAAGGGCCACAGAATTCGAGACATGTTTTTCATGCTGATCGATAAGGATGTGGATGATGAAGGAGATGCTACGGATTTCTATTCTGGTCTGAGACTGTATAACAGGACTGTATTCTACGATTGTTTCCATACTATATCCCGACGTCAATCAGGCCCGAGAGATACGAACACATGCAGTCAACACTCTCGGAGACGCATTCGTTTGGTCGACAATACTCGAGCGTGTGGTCCAGGTTTCCCCACTTAAGCCCACAGCAAAGTCAACTTTGGATGGGAGCCGGTCGGGGGCAGAAATATGCCACAAATAAAGGGCTCTGACAGCAGTCGAACCTACGACCTCACCGCCGGAAATCAGGGACGCTAACCACTTCGCCACGGCGGCCGATTCCTCGAGCAAATGTTATTTCGGGATTTAAACCCTGGACTATAAAGACCGAAAATTGCTGAGAGGGAGGGAGGAGGAAGCGAGGCAGGGGAAAATAAGGCCACGAGAAAGGGGGGGGGGGGGGGGGGGAGGGGAGGGAGAGATGATGAGACGCAATAAAAAGTGAACGAAATGCTTGAAAAGAAAAAGAAGCTTACCTGTTGGTCGCAATATAGATTCACCGACAGCTCCTGCAACAGAGAGGCATTGCTGAATGCTACCTTCCCTTATGAGTGGCTCTCTGTGAGTGTTTCTTTGTATGTGCACTCAAAGCGCTCTTTTCTTTATGGGTCACGAGTCTTGTTTGATTGAACAGTCAAAAAGAAAAGACAATGTGTGACTGAGAGGTGGACAGGTGAGGGAGCAAGTCTCTGTCTGTCTGTCTGTCTCCCTCTGTGTGTGTGTGTGTGTGTGTGTGTGTGTGTGTGTGTGTGTGTGTGTGGTGTGTGTGTGTGTGTGTCTGTGTGTATGTGTGCGTGAAAATCTCAAGGATCAGGAGCAGAAGCGGACTTTGTTAGCAATCGCAACTGGTCATGAAGATTTTTCATCTCCTACAGGCCAAAAAAAAGCCAGCAAGAAATAGAATACGAGTCAAAGATTTGACCTTGGTACACTGAAGAATCCTCAGGGGGCCGAAGCATTCTTGGTTATAACAGAAGGAGACTTGTGTGGGCTGTCCTTGGTTGTCCCTGGTGGGAACGATGCAGATGTAGAAACACTGACAGCAACATTCCGTGCAGCAGTGATAGAAACTGGTCATTGACAGGCTTCGCCCAGTAAGTAAGCCCTGGGTGACTGCAGAGATCATTGACCAATGAGACAATAGAAGAAAGCTGAAGAGCGGGGGGGGAAAACCCGTTAAAAGGTGCAGAAAGGCAATTTATAACTAACAATGAAAGGCAGAGGAAGGGAAGGGAAATGAAGAAGGCTGCTGCTATAGAAAGAAAAAGAACCCAAGAATCAACGACGAGATCAGAAGAGAAGAGAAAAAGGCCATGGAACACTGTATATGTGAGCAGTGCACAAACACAGAGGACAGTCTAACTAAGATAACTACCAACACAGCATACCAGACGGTGAAATAGTTGACAACAAGTAAGTAAGGACGAGTCACCTCAACCCAAGGCAAGTCAAGGAAATGTTTAGCTAAAGAATAAGACATCCCTAAACGCTGGACAGAGCACTGCTCAGGGCTGTATGATTATAAGACCTACGGGGATGTAGCTGTGTTGAACTGTCCTCAGTCAGCTAATGTAGGTGACCACTCGATCCTCACAGAAAAAGTGGAGGCAGCAATAACATCGCTCCGAAAAGAGAAGTCAGTTGCTGAAACGGCCGGGGGAGAGAAAGCTACCAGCCATCCTGGAAGTTATCTGAAACAAGGCCTGACAGAAAGGAGAATGGCTGGCATCATGCAAAAAAAAATCATGTGAACTTGGATCCTATCCCGACTTCTCGTTTTTTTATGAAAATCTCGACTCCCTACCACCTGTCATCACAGATATTTTCAACAAATCTCTCTTGAGTGGTTCAGTCCCTGATGACTTCAAAACTGTCATTGTGAAACCTCTTTTGAAAAAAATCAACGCTTGATCCAAATGAATTGAGAAACTTCCGACCAATCTTCAATCTCCCTTTCTTGTAAAAAAAATTCTAAAGAAATAGGTCCTCCATCAATTATCCCAACATCTTCTTCTGAATAATCTTCTCAGTTTCCACCAGTCAGTCTACCGTGCTGGACATAGCACAGAAACTGCTCTCATCCGAATCTTGAATGATATTCTGACATCTCTTGATGACGACAAAGTATCAGTGTGTACATGCGTGTGTGCTGTGTGCGTGCGTGTGTGTGTGTGTGTG
>JADBJO010004742.1:155000-160000 GCA_016801955.1 Conus betulinus | reverse complement strand
CACTACGTTCAAAAGTGCGACAGACATGAGTGTAGAAATATTTTCAGCACACACAAACAGGCGCACGCGCGCGCGCACGCACACGCACACACACACACACACACACACACACACACACACACACACACGCACGCACACACACACACACACACACACACACACACACACACACACACACACACACACACACGATCGTCTGATATCACTTGTAGTCGAAGGGCGTTAAACTGAAGAAACTGAACACACACACACACACACACACACACACACACACACACACACGCACACACACACACACACACACAACTACGCAAAACACACACAAACACACACGCACGCGCGCGCGCGCACACACATACACACGCACACGCGCGCGCGCACACACACGTGCGCAAGCAGGCACGCACGCACGCACACACACACACACACACACACACACACACACACACACACACACACACACACAACACAACACACACAACACAACACAACACACACACACACACACACACACACACACACACACACACTACTATAATACACACATATACGCAACACAACACACAAATATACACACTTCCTCACCACAACTGAAGTGATGGTTAGGTGACAAACCCGAGGAACAGACACACTTCCCACCCTCACAGACACTGTTGTGTACTTTTGCAGGCTTCCGTGACCTTACACGGAGACCCAATCCTTCCATCCTTCGGTTCTGTCACAACATGGAGAAACGCCTGCCTTTTAATGAACTGGTGGCACTTTCTATTATCATCATTATTATTACTATTATTATCGTTATCATTATCGTAACAAAGCATGTTGAAAGCCAATTTGAAAAAGTGTTGCTAAAGCTCCGCCCCCAGAAAAACGTTCACAAGACAAAGCACGACGGGTTTCGACTTCTTAGGTCTTCTTCAGGCAAGAATCACAACACTCAGGACAACGAAAATGAACGAGCAATCACTTTCTTTCAATTCGGCGCAAGATGGGCGTTGAATGGACATTTCTAGAGCACCTTGGCAAAGGTTCTAGGGCTGACAGTTCTGAAGAGCTGCCAGCTGGCGCTTCATTCAGTCGTTTCCCATGTCATCCAGTCAATATCGTTCATTCAATTTCTTATTTCCTTCATTCTTTCCAGTTCTCACACAGGGTGTATGCTATGTGTATCGTGTCATCCATACCAACGGCCAAACTGGCCTTCTCTTCCGAATGTTGGTGATCGGATTTTACTTTTGCAAGATGTCATGCGTGCGTTTTACACACGGAGCCTCGGTTTATATTCTCATTCGAAGGACTCTTTGTGAAATGGAGTCAGAACCAATGTTAACTCCGAGGGAAAATCCCCCTGTACCGAAACGGCCCGGCGGCGAAGATTTGTACCCGCAACCCCTGGATCACCAAGATTACGAGTCCGGCACTCTATCACTGAGCTATCCGGCCCTTCAAAATCATGGTCATCATCAACGACCAAGACGTGTCCAAAAATATCCTGGCACATGTCATTATCATCATCAAAAAGAAACAACGTCAACGATGTGTCAAGATATATCGTGGTACACATCATTATCATCAACAAACAACATCAAAATATGTCAAGATATATCCTGGTACGCTTTATCACATCATCACCAACCAACAAATTCAAAGAGGTGTCCAAGATATATATCTCTGGTACACATCACTGTCATCATTAACAACAAACAATGTCAAAGATGTTTCAAGATATAACGTGGTACATACCCATTATCATCATCAACAACAAACAAAGTCAAAGATGTTTCAAGATATATCCTGGTACACATCATCAGCATCATCAACAACAAACAACGTCAAAGACGTGTCAAGATTTATCCTAGTACGCAACATTACATCATCAACAACAAAGCGTCAATTAAGCGTCAAGACGTATCCTGGAGCACATATTTCTCATCCTCAACAACTAAACAACATCACAAGATGTTCTGGAACTTAGGACACATTTGCCTCCTTCTTCCACCAAACATTTCTTGTACGTGGCGACCATTCAGTTCGTTATGGTGAGTAGAAAAAAAAAAAAAAAAAACATTTTGGTTGGTGAAGAAATGTGGCTTCACATGTAACAGACATGTATAAGAAAAAAAAAAAATGATCAAAGCTGGCAGCTCAACGCTGAAAAAAAGAAAAAGAAAAAGAAAAAAAAAAAAAAAAAAAAAAAACCATCGCCTCGCGGCTTTATACGATGCGTTCCTCCAACTTTAAGGCATGCTAGAAACAGTGAGATATGTGGTTCTAGCCATCCGGGCTTTCTAAAATTACATTTTTTTTTTTTACCCATGAAGCGCTGTATCAGTATTTGTATAAATGATTCTGGAGGAGAGGCGCCCACTTTTTACAATCATTATTTTTTTCTACCACAAAACGTTTTATCATTGCTTTTTTTTTTTTCACGCCCACTTTCCCTGTCGGTCGTCCTTTTCCATGTTGTTTCCCGTGCAATTCAAAAATGGGCATACCTCTTTGTGATCGTGTGGCCAATATTTTGCAGTGAACAGCTGGTAAAATTTGGAGAGTTGCAAAACATGTTGATCTGACCTTTACATTTTTTTTGGTAACCACCTGCGAAAGACTAGTGACGTAAACACGCAATATTCTGGACTTTCAGAACTGCCAAACACACGTACACCATCAAAGATGGATTATTCTGGCATTTCCTTATCACTGTAAGCCAATGATGGAGAGGAGTGTAATCTTAAATGCTTCTATCACGTGACGTAGTGTTATGCTTTAAAGCCGGAATAGCTCAGTTGGTAGAGCGCCGGACTCGTAATCTTGGTGATCCTGGGGTTGCGGGTCCGAACCTCCGCCGGGGCGTTTCGGTACAGGGGGATTGTTCCCTCGGAGTTAACATTGGTTCTGACTCCATTTCCCATACAGTCCTTCGAATGAGACTATAAACCGAGGTTCCGTGTGTGTGAACGCACGCACATCTTGCACACATGTAAAATCCCATCACCAACTTTCAGAAGACTAAGCCAGTTTGGCCGTTGGTATGGATGACACGTTACACATAACATGCACCCTGCGTGAGAAATGGAAAGAATAAAGGAAGTAAGGAAAACGAGTGACTGATATATATTGAACGATACTGACTGGATGACACGGGAAACGACTGAATAAAGCGCCAGCTGGCAGCTCTTCAGTCGGCACTACCCAGGTAGGCAGCCGGTTGTGTAAACGAGTGTTGATTGTAAAGCGTTTAGAGCTTGGTCTCTAGCCGAGAATAGGCGCTATATAAGTATTCATTATTATTATTATTATCAACGATGGATCACCTCAGCTTTCTCTTAATCCCTGGGAACATAGGAGTGTAATCGGAACCGTTTGTGCTTCCTGGCCTAAAGCACTGCTCTTTACACACTCACATTGTTAAAGACGAATCCCTGTAGTAACCCTTAGGGCTTAGTTCTGTAAAGGCACTCGCGTATTTCTCTCTTCTGCCATTTTCTTGGACATAAAACACACATTGTCAATAATTGATCACCCGAATCATCATTACACATGTAAAGACTCTCACGTAATGTATTAGTGTTTGGGACTTTATTTTTTTTCCTTAGGGATGGGAGGGGGGGGGGGGAGGGAAAGGGGGCAGAGTCCTTTAAATCTAAATCGTAAAAATGAGGGTCATATCTCAGTCGGTTGTTTGTTGCCCTCGGTCGGACAATTGTTACATATATCTTTGATGGCACTCGCGCTTATTTCACTCACAGTGCGTGTGTGTGTGTGTGTGTGTGTGTGTGTGTGTGTGTGTGTGTGTGTGTGTGTGTGTGTGTCCCTGTCTCTGTGCGCCCGCGCGCGCGCCCGCGCGCGCTCGTGTGTGCGTGTGTGTGTGTGTGTGTGTGTGTGTGTGTGTGTGTGTGTGTGTGCGTGCGTGCGTGTGTGTGTGTGTGTGTGTGTGTGTGTGTGTGTGTGTGTGTGTGTGTGTGTGTGTGCGTGCGTGTTACATACCACAAATGGTACGAAATTGCACAGAAAATTTTGAGTCACAGGCGCAGATAGATTTCACACATTTGGCACCAGCAATGCAATTCCCCGCTGTCTTGTTGCATGATTGACCTACTGCAACCTCTGCACAGACACGTAATATCACACACACACACACACACACACACACACACACACACACACACACACACACACACATACCAAGGGTCAGTAAGGAAAACAGATGATGAAGTAGAATCAGCAATGAAATAAAAGTTTTCGTAATTTGAAATAAACGCGTCTCATCCACACCGTTTGACCGAGTGTCAAAAAAAAAAAATCATATTTTTATAGTAATTCCCCGAAATTCACGATGACTCTTCTTTGCACGTGCATTGTACCATGACCTCATCCTGCCCTCCTGAATTTTTGTGTGTCTCCACACAAGAGACCTGATGTCGAAGGTATGAGGGAAGGAAAGTCATGTAAAAACAGCAGATGGACACTAAATAGGAAAGAGAGAAGACTGGGAGACAAAATCCTGAATGTTTGCAACAAGGGACAAAGACAATTCCATCACACAGTGCACTACCATCGTGGAAAACAAATCAATTCCACGATTCCTGGCATTCTAAGGAAGGGCACACAGTCAGAACTGGAATGTAGTGACCCTTGAATATAGAGCAAACGTACTCCAAAGAGTTCTGGACACATGCATATACAGACGGCTCAGCTGAGGAGGCTACCAGAGACGGAGGTGAGGAACTGTCCTGAAGCTGAAGGATGGAACTCCTGTCCGACAAGCCATCCCGACAGGCAAGTTCTCCACAAACTTCAAGGCTGAGGCAGATGCACTACAGTCGGCAGCCAGACGCTGTATGAGAGTAGAGGGGCCATACATACCAAAAAGTTGTCATCTTTTGCGATGCTTTATCAGTACTGCAAGGTGTTAAAAATCCTCGAAACAAGGAACTCAACTCCTTTGTCTCTACCATGGCCATTCTTCAGCAGTCCACTGAGAACACCGTCATCCAGTG
>JADBJO010004742.1:135000-142500 GCA_016801955.1 Conus betulinus | reverse complement strand
AACTAGACCTATGCACGGAGGGTGGCGTTTTTTTTCGCCGGTAGGCTCTGCACGGGCTGGTACACCCATGGGGATGCTACTTTAAGGCTGTTACGAGTTGCATCCTGTAGTCTGATTTACCTCTGTTCAGGAGCAGTTCAGGAGCAGTATGTCCCTTGATATCTTAATGGAGTGTCCTGCGCGTGCCTGTACCCATTGTCAACACAGCGCAGGCCTCCAAGGGTGGTACAGGACTGCTCTAAAGGCAGGTGAAGACAGTGCTTCTCTGGGTCCTCCCCAGCACCTTCGGGTGTTTCTTTTTCTTTTCTTCACGACAATTTAATGTGCGGTTGAATTCCGCCAAGTGCAAAACATCGCTGCGTGTCACATAAACATTAAACACTATGCCGTAGTAGATGTTTTCTTTAGAAGAACATTTTTACACATCAGGAACACCAGAGTTAAGAGTTACTGCATGCCTATTAGTTTCCCTGTATCTCAAAAGAATTTATAGAAAAATTCAAACAGTGAACCTTTACTACTATACGACTGACAGAGAGAAGAGAACTGTCAAACAGATGGAAAGCCTGCTCTTCTTCTTCTTCTTCTTCTTCTCCTCGTGATCCTCTTTGTTTTTGAGGTGCACGACTCTTCCTGATACGGGTATTTTTTTTCGTCATCGTCGTCGTCGTCGTCACCGTCTTCTTCCCCCCCCCCGTCCCCCCATCACGTTTCTCTGCATCATCGTCGTCGTCGTCATCTTCCTTGTTGACGTCGTCGTCTTCTTTCATCCTTTCTCTTTGTCGTTCACCTCCAAAGTATATTAGACTTCGTTTGTATGTATGAATTATGTGTGACTAACATGCATTAGAGTGTACACATTAGATTCTGTTCCACTTCAATTCCATTGCTTTGAAAGGCAGACTTCTGTTTAAAAGAAAGGGGGTGTGACAAGTTTGATTTCTCCAGTGAGTTCCGTATTAATGTGATTGTTGCTCCAAAGTATATCAAATTACGTATATGTCTATGTATGTATGTATGTACGTACGTATGTATGTACGTAGGCTAAGTATTTATGTATGTGTGTATGTGTGTGTCAGTGTGTGTGTCATGTATGTGTGTGTATTTGTGTGTGTGTGAGAGTGGGTGTATGCTGTGTGTATGTATGTATGCATGCATATATGTATGTAAGTCTTATGTATGTATATATGCATGCATGTATGTGTGGGTGGATGGATGCATGCATGCATGTGTGTGTGTGTGTAGCTGTATGTATGTATATATCTCTGCAAGTGTGTTTGTATGTGTGTATCTATATGTGTGTGCGTGCATGTATCTTTGTTTGTACGTATGCACGTATGTACGTATATAAGTGGGTGTATATCTAACATAACAAGCATTAGAACTGAAATGCGTTCATCCATACTATGAGCCCACGAAACCTCTGTTGGCTGCAAAGGTGAATTGTTCGCATAAATACATCCAATCCAGTGTATGACCCATGAGTTGCCATCATCCCACTCGGTTCTCCTCACTCACTGACGACCCCTTCTCCAGTGTGTTCAGTCGAGCCAGACAGACCAGGTCCACCAGGACTCCAACAGGGAGCTTCGAACACTGGCTCCGAAGACGAACACATACACACACACACACACACACAAGCACCGCACGTACGCATGCACACACACACACACACATACACACAAGCACGCAAGCACGCATGCACGAACGCGCACACACACACACACACACACACACACACACGCACGCGCGCGCGCGCGCGCGAACGCGCACACACACACACACACACACACACACGCACGCACGCATGCACGCACGCGCACACACACACACACACACACACACACACACACACACACATGCACGCACGCCCATACATCTGCTGCCCAAAAATAACGCAATTTCTTTTCTTAATGAACAAAATAAACCAAACACCAACACATTGTATAGAAGCCACCTGAGCAACACATGAACACAGCGTCTCTGCGAACAGGATCTGAGGAAGGAGAAGGAGGAGGAGGAGGGGGTGGCACCTATCAAGTTGGAAAAGGGGCGCCAGCAGGTCATCACCACCATCACCTTCAGACTGAGTACACGACCTGGTGCCGCTCCTCGCAGGGCGCCCATCATCACCACCATCACCTGGTGCAGCTCCTCGCAGGGTGCCCATCATCACCACCATCACCTGGTGCAGCTCTCCTCGCAGGGTGCCTGGTCATCACTCCTCATCACCTGGTGCCGCTCCTCATCAGGGTGCCCATCATCACAGCTCCATCACCTCACCTGGTGCAGCTCCTCCGCTCCTGGTGCCGCTCCTCATCACCTGGTGCAGCTCCTCATCACCTGGTGCCGCTCCTCCTCATCACCTGGTGCCGCTCCTCATCACCTGGTGCAGCTCCTCATCACTGGTGGCCGCTCCTCATCACCTGGTGCAGCTCCTCATCACCTGGTGCAGCTCCTCACAGGGCGCCCATCATCACCACCATCACCTTCAGACTGAGCACAGGGACTGGTGCCCGCTCCTCTGGCATCTCTGCTGGCTGAGCAGATCTCTCGCGCAAACACACACACGGAGGGGTGAGTGCCCGTGTGGAGGCTCTGGTCCACCACAGACGCCAGTTACACATTCCTCCAGTCGCTCCGCACCCCCCCCCCCCCCCAACCCCCACCTGTGACCCCCCCCCCCCCCCCCCCCCCCCCCCCCCCTGACAAGAAACATAGCCCCCAGAGCAGTTAGACCTTAAGGGAGAGCTGTGGGGGGGGGGCATCATATCATTGTGGTCCGCGTGTGTTAGAATCGGAACAGGCGCCACTGAACACCACCGACGTGACTCGATCGGCAGCAGGTGCAGTGTCTCCTCCGGTGGGTTGCCTTTTGACGACTTGACACCGACTGCTCCCTGTGGGTTGCCGGTGCCGGGGCAGCGGCGGGCCGGGCAAGGCTGTGGCTGTGGACGGGGCGGTGAGTCGGAATGAGCGGCGCGGGTGCACTGTGTCACTGAGGTGGCACAGAGGATGGGACAAGAAAACAAATAAATTTAATAAAAAAAAAAAAAAAAAAAAAACCACTTACCCTACTTGTTTATTGTTGACTGTTCCCTGCCTGATTTTATTTTCAAAAAAAAAAAAAAAAAAACAGTGCCAGACCAGATGGCGGACTTGGCACACACGACACCAGACTATCAGTATAGCCTGGCCGGGAATGCTAAAGAAGACGAGGGAGGAGGAAGTTTAAGAGGAAGGTTTCCGCCTCCTTGCTTTACAGTTCCATCCCCTCACTGGTTTCTGTGGAAGTGTAGAGAGTGGGTGGACTGTCGAGACTCAGGTTTTTGCTTTCCAGTCAATCGTTACCAGGTGGAGACTTGTTATGGTTTGGGTTATGAATTACTGTTCTTGTTGTTCTTGTTGTTGTTGTTGTTGTTGTTATTGCTGCTCTTTATCTTATTGTCGATGTTTGGATGGACAACATTCCGTTATGGGGATTTATGTGAATACACTTTGAATTTCAACCCCCCCCCCCCCCCCCCCCCCCCCCCCCCCCCCCCCCCCCCCATACACACACACTTTTTTTTTTCAAACAGACGCACGTGTGTACGTACGCACGCGCGCGCGCACACACGCACACACACACACACACACACACACACACACACACACACACACACACACACGCACGCGCACACACACACACACACACACACACACACACACACACACACCACACACACACGCACAAAAACATAGGCGCGCGCGTCTGCACGTCATTGAACTCAAGAGCTTTATTTCTCTCTGACATAGAAAATACAACAAAATTGAAAATAAACTGAGAGAGACGGACAGACAGACAGATGGACGGACAGACAGAAAGAAAGAGATAGAGAGAAAGAGAATATATGGTTATCATATACAAATTAGAAGTAATTAACTGGTGCGACCGAGAAAGCAAAGCATTACACACACACACACACACACACACACACACCCACACGCGCGCGCGCGCGCACGCACGCACACACACACACACACACACACACACACACACACACACGTACGCACGTACGTACGCAAACACGCACAATACAACTCTCTCTCTCTCTCTCCTCGTCTCTCTCTCTCTCTCCTCTCTCTCTCTCTCTCTCTCTCTCTCTCACGTGTGTGTGTGTGTGTGTTGTGTGTGTGTGTGTGTGTGTGTGTGGTGTACGTATGTGTTTGTGCATGTGTGTGTATGTGCTGTGTGTCTGTCTGTCTGTCTGTCTGTCTCTGTGTCTGTCTGTCTGTCTGTTTAAAAGTGTTAACTTCGAAAAGCAAGCACTTGAAAGCAAGTGTGTCCAAGCCCATGTTAAGGATAGAGAGAGAGAGAGAGAGAGAGAGAGAGAGAGAGAGAGAGAGAGAGAGAGAGAGAGAGAGTAAAAGCATTAATACTTCGCTTTCAATATCACATCTCTATACAGCGACCAACAACAAAAGCAAGGCACTAAGAATGGGTATGTGCAGCCTGTGTAATATACCTTTGAGTACATTGTCCTTTATTACGCTCTGTAAGTTCATGGTTTAAAGGTTAAATCATGTTCTTTGAGAGCGTTCTCGTCTTTTGCTTTGCTCGTAATGCATTCAATCTTCACGGCAACACATTCCTAAATGTTAAAAAAAATATTTCTCAGTCTTAGTTTTGACTGTTAACTCAAACACCAGTTTGACATCTCTGCATCAAGACATGTTAACAAAAAAGTCAAAGTTTAAAACAACACGCTCTACTTATTTGATGACTTAATATTGATATGTCTTTTTTCTATGTTGACATTCTTTTTTTTTCAATCTTGACTTTTTTTTTAACGTGTCTTTTTTTTTAATCTTTGCATTTTTTTTTTTTTTAGTCTTAACGTACTCTTTCTGATCTGTGCATGTTTTTTAGTTGTTTTTTTTTTTATATCTCTTTGTTTTAATAATCTGAAAACTAATGATAATCTTTTAGCGTTACGCCCTAACAACAGACACTCAGATTTCTTTATCGTGTCAAAAGCATTGACATAATACTCATGAAATGTTTTGTTTTGTTTTTTCAATCGTATGAAATGTCGTTTTAAACACAGATTACTTTCCAGTTCAATCCCCTTTCCTGAGTGAAAGGTTCATGAAAAAAAAACAACAACATTCTTTATGTCAGACATGTCCTTGTTTAAAAACATATCAACACGCATGACCTAACTGCGTCATGCCGGCAACAAAACCAAACAAACAACAACGACGACGACAAACAACACACGCCTCCCCTACATTTCAATGTCAACGTTCATGGGGCATCATCACCTGATCATATCACAATGCTTCCAGCGTGGCTTCGGTCATTATACAAACTACCCGAGGTCATGTAAAACGTAATCAAGCAACGCGTGTGTACAGTCACAATGGCTCAAAACAGGTTAAATTTTTTTTTTTTTATAAAAAGATGTAGCAGACGTATAGTTTTGATTCCATATATTACGAAGTCTGAGTCAAAACAGAAATATACTTCTTCCCTTTTTTTTTTTCTTTCTTTTTTTCATTGTTGCAAAATGTAACATCACATTAAACAACAAATAAGTAGGGTAACTTTTGCCCCCACGAAATAAAACTTAAATGGTTTTGAAAAACCTTACCTTGCAAATAAGCTAACACATGATACGGAAACTGTGCATGATACGGAAACTGTTTATGGTACTTGATTGAATTGTAAGCGTTTGGCTGTTGAGACATAAATGGTGTGAATTATATACTGATGTGAACTGAAATGCTATGAATTTATGTAAAATGTTTTTGTCTTTGCAAGGAGAAAAATAAAGTTGAAGAGAAAAAAAAATCAAAAACTTTTGCTCCCACAAGAAAACATAACTCCAAAGGAATGCTGCTTACGACACCGAATCGCCTAGCAAGAGTTACCCTACTTACTTGTTGTTTATTGTTTACTGTTCCCTGCCTCATTTCGTATTTACTTTCTTAACATCACATGTTCGTTAAAATCATGAAAACATTGGTTTCTGCTAGTGACCAATGTCATGATACTGTTTTGGATGTGCGTTCTTGTTTCATATTTATTTTGTGTTTGTGCTATCTTTTTTTGTTTTGAATTTGTTTTTATACAACAAACGTAACTGTTTGTAACATAGTCAACACTGGATAACAAAAGGACATATGAAAATCATGACGATGACAGTAAACAACATTTATTACGAGTGAAAAAAAAAACATACTAATGATGATGACAATGATATGATAATGATGATAATGACAATGATGATGACAATAATGGCCAACGAATTTATAGCGATTGGAATTTTTACAAAATCACATTATATGATAATTTTGAAGTTTTCGTTAGTATTTCGTTTTGCTGATTGTGTTTGCGTTTCTGTTTTTGTTTGTTACAAACTGCAGGTTCTGAGTATTCATAAAACTTGTCAACCCTCCTCCCCCCCCCCCCCCCCCCCCCCCATCCCCCCCCCCCCCCCCCTCATCCTTGTCCATCAGCTCTCCCATCTCACCGTCGTCTTTCATTTCCATCATCGTAATGATCATCAACATTATTGGTTCTTCTACTTGATCTTTTTTTCTTTCTTTCTTTTTGTTCCTATGACCACTTCCAAACACCATCCATCTTCCCTTCATCCACCTCCTCTCTCTCTCTCTCTCTCTCTCCACACCATCCCCCCACCCCTGCCCTTCATCCATCTCTGTCACACACACACACACTTCGACACTTCCTTTCTGACTCCTTTTTCTTTTTCATTATTACTTTTGCAGATGTCTGTAAGAGTCCAAGATTTTGTTCATTCCCCAGTCTGAAGTCACATTTCCTTCTTGACGTCATCATCATCATTTGTCGACATCGTTAGTGTCAGGACCGACGTCATTGACGGTAGAATAGACGTGTCGGTCATCTGCCTCCGCTTCTGAGGAACCCCCAAAGAAGAGAAGAAAACAAACACTGAACAAAGGTGTTATGCATCACGTAGACACACACATCTATAACGTTGCCGAATTTGCAAACTGAGCAAACGTCTAACAAAGGTGTTATATGCATCATTTAGACACATGCATCCAAACGTTGCTGAAAATGAAAACTGAACATTCAACAAAGGTGTTATATGTGTGCATTACGTACGCATATACATCTAAAACGCTTTGAAAACTGATACAACAAATATTAAACAAAGGTGTTATATGCATCATGTAGACATATACATCTAAAACGTTGCCCAGTTTGAAAACTGAAAAAACATTAAACAAAGGTGTAATATGCGTCATGTAGACACACAGATCCAAAACGTTGCGCAATTTGAAAACTGAACAAAACATTATACAAAGGTGTTATATATGCATCATGTAGACAGGTACATCCAAAACTTTGCCGAATTTGAAAACTAAACAAATATTAAAACAAAGATATAATATGCGCAGTATGCATATACAATACAATGTAATACACTGTTCTGTAAAACAACATAATCATACCATACAACAGTA
>JADBJO010004742.1:122500-127500 GCA_016801955.1 Conus betulinus | reverse complement strand
CTCCCAGCAGAATATTTTGCTAATTCACATTTCATTTGACCTTTACCGCAGCCCTCAGATTACAAAGGCGTGTCCTTGAACTGTGACAACGTTCATAAATCATGTTCTGTCTCACCAACACAACCAACACCTTGCTTATTTTCAAGTAAAGACCGTGAAATTGAAAGTTTGAAACCATAGCATAGCAGAGCCGATCCAAATGCTTGGGGATCATGCCACAGACTTCAGGAACCGTAACAGCAATCCAAAATACTGAGAATATCCATCAAAAAAAAAAGAAGAAGAATAGAAAAAGAAAAAAAAAAGAAAGAAAGAAAAAATAAAGAAAGAAAACGAAACAGTCTGGAAGCTTCTTGGATGTTCAACAATCCAAAACGCTGGGAATATCCATAAAAAAGAAGAAGAAGAAAAGAAAAAAAAAAAAAAAAAAGAAAGGAAAAAAACGGTTTCCGAAACAGCCTGGAAGTTTCTTGGATGTTCAACAATCCGAAATACTGGGAATATCCATAAAAAAAAAGAAGAAGAAGAAGAAAAAAGAAAGGAAAAAAAGAAAGAAAAAAAAAAAACGGTTTCCGAAACAGTCTAGAAGCTTCGTGGATGTTCTGGAAGGTTCAGCGGGAGGTATCGAGAATTTTCTGGAACCCTGACGTGGTTTCTATGACGTGCATATACGTCATCTTGCAAATAAACGGCACTGTACACACTTTTCTTCGAAAGATTTTTCTTCTTCTTCTTTTTTTTTTTTTTTTTTTTCTCAAACCAAAGGCAAATAGGGTCCTGTATTGGTCATACCCAAGGTCATACCTAACCAGAATTGAGAGGCAAACCTCTCGATCTGCGTGTATAAATAACATGGGGCAGGGACAGGAAGAGCATGGGAAGGGAAAGGGGAGGAGAAGGCGGGGGGGGGGGGGGGGGGGGGGGGGGGGGAGGCAAAGGGCAAGGTTTTTATCTACAATATAGACCGTAAAATCTTGAAAGTTTGAAATCCATATCATAGCAGTGCCGATCAAAATGGTTGTGGACAATTCCACAAACTTCAGGAACCGTAACGTACATGCGACACAACAATCAAAAAAAATATATAGGAAATAGCCATTTAATTAAAAAAAAAATAATAATAATAATAAAATAAATAAAAAATAAAGGGGAAAAGAAAAAAAAATGGTTTCTGAAACACTCTGGAAGCTTCTTGGACGTTCTGGAGGTTTCTGAGGTTATCGAGAGTCTTCTGGAACCCTGACGCGCGTTTCTGTGACGTGCGTTTACGTCATCCTGACTGACACACGTGTCTTTGAAAGATGAAACAGCCAAACGCAATTAATGCGTTCTATATTGGCCATATACTTGCCAGTGATTAAGAGACAAACTTTCGAGCTATGTGTGTATAATGACGTGAGTAATAGACGGAAGAAGATGGGTAGGGAAAGGGAAGGAGAAGGTGGTGGGATCTGGGGAGGAACGAGAGGGGGGGGGGGGGGGGGGGGTGTCCGTCTTACCGATGCAGCCTCTGAAGGGGTCACAGAGGTCACGTGCCTCACACTGGCACTGTTTCCGACAGCCAGGTCCGTACACGCCGTACGGGCACGCTGGAATCAGTCAATCAACCCTACCGTTCATCACTGCATTGATCGTGGCTAGTGATCGATTTTCTCAACCCTGTCCATGCAAGTGGCAGTCAATCCATCCATCCATCCATCCATCCATCCGTCCGTCCGTCCGTCCGTCCGTCCATCCGTCCATCCATCCACTCATCCATCCATCTGTCCATGCAGCCAGCCATCCAGCCAGCCAGCCAGCCAGCCATCCATCCATCCATCCCGTCCGTCCGTCCGTCCATTCGTCCATCCATCCATTCATCCGTCCGTCCATCCGTCTGCCCATCCATCCATCCATCCATTAATCGATAAAATACCAATTAATTCTCCACAATCCACCAATCAGTGACAAAGGTAGATAATAATGTTACTCGACTCGACGGATAGATTTCTGTCAAATGTTCACTCAAGTCGGTCAACTAATGACCATTCTAGTAAAAGAAAAGGAAAGAAAAAAGAGAGAAGAAAAAAAAAAAGAACTGTTGAAGACTACCTCATTGCCCCCACTCATTCATTCACCCGGGCTCTCTCTCTCTCTCTCTCTCTCTCTCTCTCTCTCTCTCTCTCTCTCTCTCTCTCTCTCTCTCTCTCTCATTCAAGGGTGTAGACACAGAAGAAGTGGACAGAAACAAATGAGAGAAACGGAGCGAGTGACAGAGAGAGAGAGAGAGAGACAGACAGAGACAGACAGAGACAGAAAGAGAGAGACAGAGAGAGAGAGGCAGACAGACAGAGACAGAGACACAGAGAGAGACAGACAGAGAGAGACAGACAGACAGACAGACAGACAGACATGCGTACTTTCATTTTAAACTCGACGACATAAGCACAAACGAATAATCGGAGAGGCAGACTATCAATCAGACAGACAAACATACAGACAGATACAATCTCTTTCTCAACCCAGCGAGCAATAAACGCAGACAGACAGACAACAGACAGACAGGCAGACACCGAAATCAACCTGGCAGACTGACAGACAGACGGACAGACAAGACAGAAAAGAGAACAGACAGACAGCAGACATGCAGACAGACACCGAATCAACCTGACAGACAGACGGACAGACAAGACAGACAAGAGAACCGACAGACAGACAGCAGACATACAGACAGACAACACCGACTCAATCTGACGGACAGACAAGAGAACAGACAGACAGACAACAGAGAGACAGGCAGACACCGAATCAACCTGACAGACAGACGGACAGACAAGACAGACAAAAGAACAGACAGACAGACAAACAGCAGCAGAGAGACACCGAATTAACTGACAGGCAGACAAGACAGACAAGAGAACAGACAGAAAGACAGCAGACATTCTGACAGACACCGAATCAACCTGACAGACAGACGGACAGACAAGACAGACAAGAGAACAGACTGACAGCAGACATACAGACAGACACCGACTCAACCTGACAGACAGACGGACAGACAAGACAGACAGACAAGCGAACAGACAGACAGACATACAGACAGACATCGACTCAACCTGACAGACAGACGGACAGACAAGACAGACAGATAAGCGAACAGACAGACAGACATACAGACAGACACCGAATCAGCCTGACAGACAGAAGGACAGACAAAACAGACAAGAGAACACAGACAGACAGACATACTGACAGACACCGAATCCACCTGACAGACAGAAGGACAGACAAAACAGACAGAGAACTGACAGACATACTGACACCGAATCAACCTGACAGACAGACGGACAGACAAGACAGACAGACAAGCGAACAGACAGACAGACAGACGCTCACTGATGGAACAGTCCAGCCCAGTGTATCCAGAGATGGAGTCGCAGTGACAGTACCCGTCGGTGGTCCGGCATTTGGCACCGTTCTGGCACTGACACTTGAAACTGGCACCCTTCGCCGTATCGCCCTTGGTGGCACGCTGCAAGTCACGGCAGCGGCGTCACTATCGTCGTCGTTGTCGTCGTTGTCGCTGTTTGTTGTTGTTGTTGGGCGTCTTCATCAGTCGTCTTCATTTGTCGTGAATTGGGTGGGGGGTTTTTTTTTTTTTTTTTTTTTTTTTTTTTTTTTTTTTTTTTTTTTTTTTTTTTTTTTGCGTTCTTCCCTTGCTCATTCATTCTTTTGTTGCTAGAGTTACATTTGTCGCTGTTGTTCTTGTTGTGTTGTGTTGTTGTTGTTGTTGTACCTATTGTTTTTTATTATTAGTTTTGTAATGTTATATCATTGACAGTATTGTTGTAGTTGTTGTCTTGGGTAATCATTGTTGAGATAATGCTGTTACTGATGTTATTATCATCGTCACTGACATCGTTATTGTCATCGTTATCATCATCATCATCATCATCATCATCATCATTATCATCATTTCATTACTACCATTATTACTATTATTTCACTGAAATCATCATTGTTACAATCATCATTAGAGTTATCATTGTTGTTCTTGTTCTTGTTCTTTTTGTTGATTATGAGGATGCTCTTTGTTGTTGTAGCTGCAACTATTTTTGTTGATGTTACTGTCATCATGGTCCTTCTTGTTGTTGTTGTTGTTGTTGTTGTTACCATTGCTACCGTCAAGGACTCTACAATTGTTATTTTCTTCGTTCGGTTCTTTGAGTGTCAATCTTTTAGGCTTCTTACCTTAGTCATGAAACTTGTCATCGTCATCATCATCATCATCATCATCATCATCACCACCATCATTATCATCATCATCACCGTCTTTGTGATCATCATCATCATCATTATCGTCATCGGTGGTCTATTCATGGATGAAATCCTTTCATTGTACTGAATGTTGCTAATCCTGCTTGCAGAAGGTCTAAGAGGTTGAAACGCGTCGTTGGTCGGGTTTTTTTTTTTTTGTTTTTTTTTTTTTTTTTTTTTTTTTTGTTAGTTTTTTGTTTTTTTTTTTTGTTTTGTTGTTTTTGGGTGTGTGTGGTGTTTGGGGGGGAGGTTTTTTTAAGTTAGTTTTTTTTTTGTTTGTTTGTTTTTTTGTTTTTTGTGTGGTGGGGGGGTGGGGGGGGCGTATCCCTGTTGTCTAGCAGATTTACTATCAATTCTTTTTAAAACTTTTATTTAAAGTATTTCCCTCGTGAGTATTGTAAAATATCATTTCACACACACACACACACACACACACACACACACACACTTACTTTGATCACAGCGTTCGCCGTGGTAACCAGGGATACAGACACATCTCCCGTCCACATGGTGACAGTTGCCATAGCCACAAGATTTTGCACTGATTCCGGCAGCCCTCTCCCCATGTTCCCGGAGGACAGGCTGCCAAGAATGGGAAAAAAAAAAAGCTATGGTGAATTTATAGTTTCAAAAGAAAAATGATTACTGTACTTACGAGCAAGTAGTGATGTCATCAGGAAAATGGTGATGATAACTGGTTATCA
>JADBJO010004742.1:100000-117500 GCA_016801955.1 Conus betulinus | reverse complement strand
CTATCATCCCGCCCCATCCTGTTAGGAACACCGCCCATTTTGTCCGGAACTGCTCATTCGATCAGGCAAGCCTGACTCCTATCGCAGCTAACCCTCATATCTGGGGGAATCCTCCTGTCCGCCACCCGGAGACCCGCCTAGCTGGTGGTGGTCGCCTCTGCTTCAGGCAGCCAACGTCAGTGCCTCTGGAGCTCCTGTCTGAATGTACGAAGAAGAAAGAAAAAGAAAGAAGAAAGAAGAAAGAAAGAAAGAAGAAAGAAGAAAAAAAGAAGAAGAAGAAGAAGATCATGATCATGATCATGATCATGACATTCAGCAGGTTACGCTTTGAAGCCAATGGTCGTGCCTGTCGCGTTCGCCATGAACACGGGGCTGTCTTCACAGCTGACGCATACAGCGCTACTGCAGCCCACGTGGACCACATGCCTTCGAGTTACCGACGCTACCCACTCTCGCTGAAGACATTCACATCTCACACCTCACGCCTATCCCGGAGTCTTGAAGACCGTTCAGATGCCACACAAGACTTCGGAATCCCCTCCTGGTCCTCACACTCTCTTAGGCAGTTTGCTGAGTGTGAGGCCAGTCCATGCACTGATGTTGTCCTCCCCCATCTCTTTCTCTGTCTTCCTCTCCTTCTGCTCCTCGCACTGTTCCTTGTAGCGTGGTTTTTGCAAGCCCTGCTGATCCTCATGCATGGCCATACCATCTCATTTTCCTTCTTTTCACTGTGGACAACAGGTCTTCGTATGATCCAATGGCTTGCCTTACTCTGGTCTGGACCTCCAATTGGTATTGTGGTCTTTGTATGAGATGCCAAGGATCTTGCGGAAGCATCTCATATCTAACGCCAGAATCTTCTCTCAAACATTAACCACAGGAAGATATGATAAGGAACGGAAAAGGGGAGGGGGGGGGGGGTGTTGTTTCGAACCAACTTTTGCTCGTTGGAGAGATAAATTTTGAGTGGAGTCCACAATAGTTTTTCCCTCATCATAAAACCAAACAGAATCAGGTTTAGATAAAACTTAAGGAGCCTGAAGAATTTCTATATCTTGCAGATGCCACTGAGGTAAATAATTTGCCCAAATTAGTGGCAGAAGTCAAAACGAAGCCTGTGGAATTGTCAATTTTTTTTTTTTTTAAACAAGTGAAGGGTGATATATTTTGCTTGGTCAGATAATCAAGCGTGTTGTGTTGAGTTCCTAACCCGCAAAGACAACGTTTAAAAAGCGTATGCAAACACACACACACACACACACACACACACACACACACACACACACACAAACTAACACAACACACACACACACACACACACACACACACACACACACACACACACACACACACACACACACACACACACACAACATACATGAATGAACCCCTCACCTGTGTAATTTTTCTGACAGTGACATAGTCCAGTCACATGATCACAAATGGAGTGGGCCAAGGTGGTGTTCAGAAGGCAGTCACATTTGTGTCGGCAGCCAATCCCATACCAGCCGTTCTGTATGATTGACAAAGCGTTTCACAATTCTCTCTCTCTCTCTCTCTCTCTCTCTCTCTCTCTCTCTCTCTCTCTCTCTCTCTCTCTCTCTCTCTCTCTCTCTCCAACCCCGAGTGTATGCATGATTTTGGCGTTAGTTTCATATTTGCTTCCGTGCCTGAAATTTATGTCATACAATCCTAGCTTTTGTTTGTCTATTACAACATCCCCCTGTTTGTTCCAACAATTCTACCGGGTTTTTTTTTTTCTTTTTCTAAAACACAAAGAATGGTCAAAAGATGGAGAAAACAACAAAATGAGCATCAGTAAAATAAACATTACAACAATCAAAAACACAAACGTATAACAACAACAAAAACGAAAACAACAGTAGCAGCAATGATAATATAATGGAAGCAGAAGAAGGAGGAGGAGGAGGAGGAGGGACCATGAATCATCACCACCACCACCACCCACCACCATCATCATCATCATCATCATCATCATCATCATCACCATCACCATCATCATCATCATCAACATCATCATCATCCTTATCATCATCTATAAAGGAGATGGATAATAATGAAAGTCCAGGGACTGGTGGATTTACTGCAATGTTTTTTGTTTTGTCTTGTTTTGTTTTGTTTTTCAAATTTTCTGGAAAAAGCGTACTATACGTTTTGCTGTGTCGGGCCTCAAAACGAGGGGCTTATAAGAGGGGGAAATGTCTAATACACAGGAGAAATGGATAATCCATGTTTACCACAAGGAGACACACCTCGAGAGTATCTTAAAACTGGAGACCAATATCCTTAGTAAACGTAGTACATGAAATTGGCATTGCATGTATAACTAACAGACTAAAAAAAAAAAAAAAGTACTGTCTTAACTAGTAAATGAAGACAACCAGGATTCATAGCCAACAGACCCATTGAAAATAGTACAAGATCGATGTATGAGAAAATACACCATTGTAATGCTAGCCGTAAAAGCGGTTTGCTGTTGATTTCGTAAAAGCCTTTGATTCCCTCAACTAGGATTGTATGCATGAGATGGAGAAAGCTTTTGGATTGTGTGAAGACAAACAACGATGGAGACACGTTTTTCTTTTATTTTACTTTTTTTTTTTTTAATCAAGACATCAAGTCATGTGTCTCAGGTGATGAACAAACATTGACACGGTTCCAGGGTGAAAAGGGGGTTGTCGTCAAGAAGATCCAATTTCACTCTATTTGTATATTCTTTGCACCGAAATACTAGCTTTTTTTTTTTCTAGAAATAACGCATATTCATAAAGGAATCAAAATTGGTCAGACAGAATATGAAACATCACAATGAATTTCTGCTCCACTTTAAAACAACTCTGTGTTATTTATTCGCAGTTTGTTCAAAATGGGGAAAAAATTCATATGAAGAAACAATAAGGTTGTTGAATTTCTACAGAGAAACATCGGAGCTAAAGCTTGATGTGGTTAAAACATTTGTTGTGTCGTTAGGTACGCGAGTGACCGTACAGATAAGATATATGCCACATCTCAGATTTAGCTGAAATCCTCCAAATTTAACATCCTTGGCATTTTCTTTACCAACGACCGAAGAAGAGGCCTGCTACACCTCGAGTGAAAAACGCAGTAAGTCAAAGAACTGATGAAGATTTGGTTGAAAGGGTCTCTCACTGTGCTGGGAAGAGTAGCTATATCAAAATCTTTAATCTTGTCAGAACTGACACACCTGTGGATGCCTTTATCCAGCCCTGTGGACCACTATATTAATACTTTACAGGAAATGTTCTCTGAATTTGATTTGTCTGGAGTGAAAAAGAGACAAAATCAGGAGGAATGTAGGAATCTGATCATGCTTAAAGCGCGCGCGCACACACACACACACACACACACACACACACACACACACACGCACACACACACACACACAAAAAAACAGGTATGATATTCTTTTAAGTCCCTATAAAAGACAGAACCTCATCTGTTGAAAATACTGACTGAATGTAGAGCAATTGAAGCGAGATGAAAGACAGAGGAGAATATTTGGAAGGATGGGAGAGAGGGCGAGGGTTAGATGGGACTTTGGGGCCGGGGGGGGGGGGGGGGAGAATAAATGGTCGCTAACTAGTGAACAATCTTCCTTTGCTTTTAGTCATTTATCATACACCTTACTAACACTAGCTGTGTGTCTTCTATGTGTATGATATGTGGCACCACATATGAATGCAGATGATGATGTGTATGCTGTATGTTCCTAGACCATTATTTAAGAAAAAAAAAAGTCACGTCTGTGGGGTTCTTACGCTAACAGCTGTCCGTAAACTAACACCAATGCACACTCCCTGGCGGATGTAGTCTATCCATTCTTTCCCACAGCCGCGCGCATGGCACGTGTTGTCCGTCACACCACTTGCAGTTAGCGCGCGCCTTCAGCAACATTCCCACGCACTGGAAGACGTAGTTTATTACTAGCATGTGCTCTCTCTCTCTCTCTCTCTCTCTCTCTCTCTCTCTCTCTCTCTCTCTCTCTAGGTGTTCTCAAACACTAAATAATTTGATATATGGAGAAACAAATAGATACCCCATTTCTCTGCTCTCTCTCTCTAGGTATTGTACAAATGCAAACACTAAATATATTTTTTGCACAATAGCTGCTGATAAGACGCATTTGAAATTGAACTTAGACAGGCACCTGAAAATCATTATGACAAAATTTAGACTTGGCGTTTCGGAAATCGCTGTCCATGAGTTTCGTTATAAAACAACACTCATCTGTCGATTTAATTTGTCCATTGTGTAAACAAGCGACAGAAGATGAGGTGCATTTTGTTTTGTGCGATAAGACGCATTTGAAATTGAACTTAGACAGGCACCTGAAAATCCCATTCTAAAGGATTTAAGAGTAAGGTATCTACATCTAAAGTACTACAAATATCCGAATCTGTTTCGTCTTGGATTACTCCTAGCATCAAATAACGAAAGAACAACTACTACAAATCTGTCAATTTATCTATATAAAGCGTTTAAGATACGTTCTGTGTGTGTTTCTTAGTGTATCAATTTTAATCAGTTATATTGTATTATATTTCTTTTGAAACGATTTTTTTTTTGCACCCCCTTCAATAGGGGCAATGGCCTATTATTGAATAAACTATCCGTATCCGTATCTCTCATAGCAAGCACCAAGGATAGAGCGGACAGAGGCAATGACCCAGTTTTCACTCAACGCGCGTAGAGTAGACGATACTATGGTACGTATTCATTCATCAAGTGAAAGAGGCTGCATTACTCTGTTTCATCACAAAACCCCATAATATTTTCTTTCAAAATATCCTCTCTTTACGGTGGATCCCATGCAGTGCATTAAGTACAATGTACATATTTGTGACTGATCCACAAAAGTGCCGAAAATAAAAGCAAAATACTCCATGTGGGTCTGATGTAAGGATACGGAGATGCTGTTAGCATAAGATCCCCACACACTCGTCCTCTAAAGTGGCAGAAGAAACCCACCACAGGATCCCCGCTTTCCTCCCCCCTCAAGACTTACTTCACACGTCTCGTTACACAGGGTTCCCCGATAGCCTCGATGACAGATGCAGGCTCCGTTCAAGGGATCGCACTCGCCGTGAGCGGAGCAGCGACACGCTTGACTGCAGTTGGCGCCGAACGTGCCGGCGGCGCAGCGATCTTCACACCTTGGACCCGTCCACCCTGCAACGACGCAATGGTTTATTGGAGCTAGACAGTGAGTAGCCGTCACTGACCTGGTTTACAGAGGTAGACAGTTGCCGTCACTGACTTCGTTTACAGAGGTAGACAGTTGCAGCTCTGGTTTAACGAGGCAGACAGCTGCGGGCACTGACCTGGTTTACAGAGGCAGACAGTTGCCGTCACTGGTCTGGTTTACAGAGATGGACAGTTGTGGTCACTGACCTGGTTTACAGACGTAGACAGTTGCAGTCAGTGACCTGGTTTACAGAGGTAGACAGTTGCAGTCAGTGACCTGGTTTACAGAGGTAGGCAGTTGCAGTCACTGACCCAGTTTACAGAGGTAGGCAGTTGCAGTCAGTGACCTGGTTTACAGAGGCAGACAGTTGCAGTCGCTGAACTGGTTTACAGAGGCAGACAGTTGCAATCACTGACCTGGTTTACAGAGGTAGACGGCTCCAGTCACTGACCTGGTTTACAGAGGTACAGTTGCAGTCACTGACCTGGTTTACAGAGACTGTTGCAGTTACAGGCCTGGTTTACCGAGGTAGACAGTTGCCGTCACTGACCTGGTTTACAGAGACAGTTGCAGTCACTGACCTGGTTTACAGAGACAGTTGCAGTCACTGACCTGGTTTACAGAGACAGTTGCCGTCACTGACCTGGTTTACAGAGACAGTTGCCGTCACTGACCTGGTATACAGAGACAATTGCTGTCACCGACCTGGTTTACAGAGGTAGACAGTCACAGTCACTGACCTGGTTTACAGAGGTACACATCACAGTCACCGACCTGGTTTACAGAGGTGCGGTAGCAGTCAGTGACCTGGTTTACAGAGACAGACTTGCAGTCAGTGGCCTGGTTTACAGAGACAGACTGTTGCAGTCACTGACCTGGTTTACAGAGACAGACTGTTGCAGTCACTGACCTGGTTTACAGAGACAGACTTGCAGTCACTGACCTGGTTTACAGAGGCAGACTGTTGCAGTCACTGACCTGGTTTACAGAGGCAGCGGCCATTGTGCGCCTGACAGCCCTCGGCGTGCACACAGTAGTCACAGTTCTGCTGGCACCCCAGACCCCAGAACCCAAAGGGGCACGTGTCTCTCGCACCTGGAGAGAGAGAGAGAGAGAGAGAGAGAGAGAGAGAGAGAGGAGAGAGAGAGAGAGAGAGAGAGAGAATTATAACGAGAGTTTCTTGAGTAAAAAGAAATCGTTAATTCAAGGTTGTTGATCCTTATCAAGTTTCACGCACATCGTATGTACAAAAACATTTTTAGAGATAGTGTGTGGAAAGCAGAGAGAGAGAGAGAGAGAGAGAGAGAGAGAGAGAGAGAGAGAGAGAGAGAGAGAGAGAGAAAGAGAGAGAGAGAGGATTAATGCCTTTCTGTACACTGGCGAAGTGGCAAAAAAAAAAAAGTAATAGCTTTACTTATAACAACAGGAATTAACGAAAAAATGATAATCTTATTTCATTCTGGAAATGAGAAAAAGACCATACATTACTGACAATTTTGGGTGGGGGAAAAGGATTGATACGTTCATTGACAACAAGATCAATGAGAAAGGAATTGATATCATTTACAACGGCAAAGGAGGGAGGACGGGGGGGGGGGGGGGGGGGGGGGAGGAGAACAATTTGCACCATCGTTACCCCTTGGCTTCACAAAACGTCTCCTTTCAACTTGATGACCACGAGTTGTGCCCTGTAGGCGACACACACACTAGCAACAGCGCTGGATCACCTCTCTTGGGTGACCTGTCGATGACCTGATACGGGATAGCTCCTTGGCAGACTCTCCGAGCCTTACAGCACAACAAGCTTGAGTATGGCTGCGTGAGAACGAGGACGGGTGGAGGAGAGAGGGGGGGGGGGGGGGGGGAAGGGGGGGGGGAGCAAGAGGAAGGGGAGAGGATAAAAAAAAATGAAGACAGACAAAGGAAAGAAAGAAACCAAGCCAAACGGTTAAAAAAATGAAAAAGCTTAAAAGAAACGAAACCAACCAAAAAAAAGAATTTTTAAAAGCTAAAAGAAACGAAACAAAAGGTACAGAAAAATTGAAAAAAGCTAAACGAAACGAAAGCAAAGGGGAAAAATGAAAAAGCTGCTGAAAGAAACGAAACCAAAAGAAAAGAATTTTTAAAGCTAAAAGAAACGAAAGCAAAGGTAAAGAAAAACTGAAAAAGTACAAGAAACGAACGCAAAGGGGGAAAAAATGAAAAAAAGCTAAAAGAAACGAAACCAGATGGTTAATAAAAATGAAAAGGCTAAATGAAACGAAAGCAAAAGGAAAGAACTGAAACAACTAAAACAAACGAAACCAAAGGTAAAGCAAAATTGAAAAAGCTCAAACAAACGAAACCAACGGTAAAAAAAGAATTGCGAAAGTTCAAACAAACGAAACCAAAGGGGGGAAAAAAAGGAAGAAAGAAAAAGGAAGAAAAGAAAACAAAACCCAAGGAGGAAAATGAAAAGACTAATTCTCTTTTACTCCTCGCCCGTGTAACAAGGGAGACATACAATGAAATGAAGGGGGGGGGGGGAGAGAAAAAGGAAGGAAGAAAAGGAAAGGAAAGAAAGAAAGAAACCACCAAAAGGGAAAAAGATGGGGGAAAAATGCCCCTTCTCTCTCACTTCTCGCCAGTGTAGCCAGGCAGACATTTGCAGCGGCCGGTCACGTGGTCACACTCGCTGTCGTGCAGACACTGACAGGTCTCGGCACATGCGTCGCCGTAGCGGGGAGGCTGGCAGGTCTCCTCGCACGTGAGCCCCTGCCATCCGGCGGCGCATGCGCAGCGGCCCGTGTCCGGGGCGCACTCCACGGTGTGGCTGAAGTTGCAGGGGCAGCGGTTCTGGCAGTCTGGCCCCCACAGGTGCGCCGGGCAGGCTGGAACAGGACACGATGATGATGATGATGATGATGATGATGATGATGATGTATGATGATAGACGACCACGACGTCGATGACGATGATGGAAATGTGATGGTGATGACGACGACGCTGACAATATTGAGGGTGAGGGTGGTGGTGGTGGTGGTGGCAAAGATTATTGGGATGGTGTTGAGGAGGAGGAGGAGGTGGTGACGACGACGACGACGACAGACGATGATGATGATGATGATAATGATGATGATGATGATGATGGTGCTGTTGTTGTTGTTTTGTTGTTGTTGTTGTTGTTGTTGATGGTGATGATGGCGATGATGTGATGTGATGATGACGATGACGATGATGACTACGACGATCACGATAATGATAATGACAGTGGTCATGGTAATAATGACAATTATGGTGATGATTATGATAATGATGTTGTTGTTCTTGTTGCTGTTGATGATGATGACGACGATGATGATGATGATGATGATGATGATGGTGGTGGTGGTGGTGGGTGGTGGTGGTGTTGTTGTTGTTGTTGATGATGATGATAATGATGATGATGATGATGACGGTACGATGTTGACCACGACGACGACGATAATGATGATGACAGTGGTCGTGGTAATGACGACAATGGTGATGATGATGATGATGATGATGATGCTGATGATGATGATGACGACGACGACGACGACAACGATGCCGATGGTAATGATACAAAACACAAACACACAAGACAAGACAAGTTACAAAAGCAACTCTTATTCAATACACAGTTATAAACAGACACGTAAATTTCCGCTAAAACGTCTTCTTCAGACGTTCCAATAACAGACGTAAAAACGCACAAATCAATACTCCCCAGATGATGTTCATTCTGCTGTTGACAACCAACTCGGGGGGAATATAATTTTTTCATGCGTTTCCTTTCAGACGTCTAATGAAGACGTAACTGCCGATTTTCCCCCCTTACTTTTAAGCGAAGTGCTGCACGTGTATTTCTAATTGCACCGCCAACACCTCCCCCCCCCCCCCCCCCCCCCCCCCCACCCCCAAAGATAAATCATTATTTTCCCTGTCTCACTTTTTTCCCCTTTATTTTTTTATTTTTCTTTTTTCTTTTTTTCCTTTTCCCTTGTTTCTTAGCTTTTTTCCGCTATCTTCTGTTTATCTTCATTCAAAAACAATCATGACGATTCTAAACAGCGTAGCATATCAGTTTGATCTTGGGGGCAAACGCCCCTGCTGGGGGTCTGGGGGCAACGGCCCCAGAAGCTGACGGGATACATGCACATTTGGAGGTAAAAAATGAGCTTTTCTGGGGTCAAAAAGGGGATATTTCTTCCATCTCATTCTAGAATTAGACATGAACAGTACTAACAGCAAAGCATACAGCTTACAAATATTACAGTCATCACACATTACTCAACATTAGAAAGCACTTCAACTTACCACTTCAGTCCAACAAGTAAACTGTGGCTTGACAGGTTACACAGAAGTCTCCAGACTAATGTCCATTTATGTTGCTCTTTGCTCCTAGATTATCTAGCTACAATGATAGATTCTTTGGAAGTCTTGGTTTTTTCAGTCTGTACACAATGGATACCACCAATATTGCAATTTTCTTGTTTCATCCTGCCTGGATATCTGGATACCTGATTCTCTATAGTCTTGTAACAGCAAACTGAATTCTATCAAGATGTTGGTAATGGGAGGCGAGCGTTTTCACAAGATGCGAAGTCTTTGTTCTGCCCGAGGCAAATTTTGCAGCTTCATCTGACCCTGGGAACATGGCTTTGAAAAGTCGGCCCGCATGATCTGATGCAGCAATGGGGATGTTGTGTTCCAGCAAGTAGGAGGTGAACAAGAGCTGTAAAACAAATATATGCAGTCAGTAAATCAAATTCCACAGACAAGCTTAAAGACAGCTGATCCATGCACACAACCACACATGGGGTGGGGGTGGGGGTGGGGGGGGGGGGGGGGGGGGGGGGGCGGAGATGCTTGCTTATGTTAAGACTTCTACAAGTATAACACCTTGCTGTTAATGAATTGTTGCATTAATCTTGTTTGTCTGTTGTTAACGTTAATGGTTCTAAATAGAATACTCATGCTGGCATTTCGCCTTTCCAGTTTCACATATCCACTATCATATTCATGTGGATTTTAAAATAACACTCATGCTAGCATTTAGCTTTCCACAAATGCACTATTATATCCATCACCTTTTTTTTTTCCAAACTTTATTTCTATTACTATGCAGGGGGGGGGGGGGGGGGGGGGGGGGGGGGGGGGGCATGGTCAGGAGGCCTGACTTTATATTCACAAAACAATTTTACAAATTATATCAATGTTCAATATATTTCATAACTACAATGGATCTATAAAAGTATAAGATTGACGGAGTGCGAGCACGAGTAAGGAGGCAAGAGTTGTTGATGGTAGTATAAGTCTTAAACTTCCAGTTCATTTGTTAAAGAAAAATGTTTAGAGAGAAAGTGAAAGACAAGGACAATGATCCTTTATTTTATAATGGCTGAAGTACTGGCTTACTCGCAAATTTTTTCTTGTATCTAATACTATTCTAACAAGCATGCACTACGTACTACAACACCTACATCAAAACAAGGGTATGCATTTACATAGATACCCTATGAAAATACAAAAAAAAAAAAAAAAAAAAAAAAAAAAATGTATAGAAACAAACAATTATGAAACAACAGCAAACAGAGAAAAAAAAAAAAGCAGGCAAACAAACAAGACACACACACACACACACCACACACACACACACACACACACACGCACACAAATGTGCGCACGCACACACTGACAACACACACATGTATACACACACCACATGAATACCAAGAATAAAAAACAAAACAAAACAAACAACACACACTTACATCACTTCTGACATGAGATGAAGAACAAATACATAGCCAATCATAAAATCCATACAAAATATTTAGATGGTAAAAAAAAAGTGAACAGAAAATAATTCCAACCATCAACAAGAGTATTACAACATTGGCTGTTGTTTACCAGTTTAAATGAAAGGAGGAAAATAAAATATTTTTAAAATTGAAAGAGACTGAGAGAGAGAGAGAGAGAGGAGAGAGAGAGAGAGGGAGAGAGGGGGGGGGGGGGGGGGAGACTTGTAGGGTGTGAGGGGAGGGGAGGGGGGTAATCTGACAATAATTTTTGTTGGTCTCCAAAAAATAAATTTTGACATCAAGTCATCAGTAGGTCCATGCTCTTTTTTTTTTTTTTTTTTTTAATCTGTGCAAACTCTCAGCCGAGTTCCCAGCAATGAAGCAACAAGCAAAAAAATAGCTACTGCATAAATCCATCACTTACCTCTGCCTTAATGGTGCTTGTGTCCAATCCGTTTGAAAATCGCGAGGTGATTTTCGGCGTCTCTGCAACTGCGTCAGATTGCGCCGCATTCCTCTTGTGCTTGGCAGAAGAGGCATGAAGCTCAATGTCTTTTTTCCACCATGTGAGATGTGTGATGTCAGTACGGCATTCTTTACAAAACGCATGGTACTCATCTCTCTTGGACGCATCAATGAAGCGTAGTCGACTTTGTATCGCGGCAAAAACTTGACTTTTGCCTTTTTTTTTCGAGTCCATGTGGCACTGCTTTCCTGACGCCATTTTCGGGGGACTGAAGTACCGGACGGAAGTACCGGGCGGAAGTCACTTGTTTTCGGTAAACCGAAGTGTCTTTTTACCGACACCTTGCGAAAAATTACCGAAACGTGAAGTGATTTTTGATTTTTTTCATTTTTTCGGGAAAAAAAAAAAGACAACTTTCGGGATTTCCTGTCAGATTTTCATTCCCCTTCGTCCTCCTCCTCCTTGTTCTTCTCCTTCTCCTCCTCCTCCTCCTCGTTCTTATTCCTCCTCCTCCTGCTCCTCTTCCTCGTTCTTCTTCTTCTTCCTCTTCTCCTCCTCCTCCTCTTCCTCCTTCTTCTTCTTCTTCTCTTCGTCCTCCTCCTCCTTCTTCTCCTCCTTCTCCCTCTTCTCCTCCTCCTCGTTTTTCTTCTTCCTCCTCCTCTTCCCTCGTTCTTCTTCTTCTTCTCTCCTCCTCCTCCTCTTTCTCTTCCTCCTCTTCTTCCTCGTTCTTCTTCTTCTTCTCCTGCTCCTCCTCTTCCTCTTCATCCTCCTCCTCCTCCTTCTTCTTCTTCTTCTTCTCTTCGTCGTCCTCCTCCTTCTTCTCTTCCTTCTCCTTCTTCCCCTCCTTCTTCTTCTCCTCCTCGTCCTCTTCCTCCTCCTCATCTCCTCCTTCTCCTCTTCCTCCTTCTTCTCTCTCCCCCTCCTCCTTCTGCTTCTCCATCTCTACAAGCCAGCACTGCTTTCATATCCAACTTCAAAAATACAACTGAAGGTGGGGGTAGGACCCAGAGAAGCACTGTCCTCAACTGCCGAACAAACAACCAGCTGGGAACAATCCTGCACCACCCTTGGAAGCTTGCGCTGTGTTCACATAGGGTGCAGGCACGCGCAGGGCATTCCATTAAGACGTGAAGGGACATAATTGCTCCCTGGCAGATGCCATTGTGTAATGGCCACCGGAAGTGACGCGACAGAACCTCCACTACACGGGAGCGATCCCATGGGTGTACAAGCCCCTATTTCATGACTGCAGAGCCTACCGGCAAAAAAAAAAAAAAAATAAAAAAAAGACGCCACCGTCAAGCAACTGTCGTGTGCATCCCGGATATATCAAATTCCTACCTCGTTCAGAACAGTTGTTGCCCTTGTAACCCGGCGAGCAGTAACAGGTGCCATTCTCGGCCGAACAGGAGAGGGCGTGCACGCAACTGCACGCCTGCGCGCAGCCGACCCCCGTACAGGCCTTTGTCGCACTTGTTTTGACACCTGTCAATCAGACGTCAGTTTTCATTGAAAGCGTCACTAAGGCGGTGTGGTGTGGGAGTTGTGGGATGGGTGGGACTTAGGGTGAGTTGGTCTGCGTTTGTTTGAGTTCGTTTGCACGTGGTTTACTGTCGTGAATGGGTCAAAGTGTATCGGGTTGGGTCGGGTTGGGTTGGATTGGGTTGGGATGGGTTGGGTTTGATAGACTAGAGTAGACGAGACGAGACGAGACAAGACTAGAGTAGCATAGAGTATCTTCTCCCTCCTCCTCCTCCTCCTCCTCTTCTTTCTTCTTCTTCTTCCTCCTCTTCCTCCTCCTCCTCATTCTTCTTCTTCTTCTTCTTCTTCTTCTTCTTTCTTTTTCTGTTCTTACTCATGTTACTGTATGTCATTATGATTTGGATTCTATCAGAGAGAGAGAGAGAGAGAGAGAGAGAGAGAGAGACGGACGAGCAGACAACAGAGCAAAACAGACAGCGCGAACAGACCACGCCCACACGCACCTGTCGCCGGTGTAGCCCGCAGCACAGTGACATTGCCCTGTCACGGGGTCACAGGTGGCCGAGTTGTAGCACGTGCATTGGTCTTCACAGTTCACTCCGTACGTACCTGGCTCACAACGTTCCGTACAGTACTGCTCCTGATTACGACAACATCAACAAGAAATTAGAGGGAATGAGAGATGGATGGATAGATAGATCGATGGATAGATGGGTGACGGGAGAGAGAGACAGATGGATAGATAAAGGGAGACGGACGTGACAGACAAGTGGATGGGGAGAGAGATAGACAGACGGATAGATGGATGGATAGACAGACAGAGAAGTGGATGGATAAAAGATATTATAGATAGATAGATACATAGAGATTGTTGCACCGAGGGATACATAGATATTTTACACATACGTACGTACATGCGTTAATACATACATACATGCATACGTACATACATACATACATACATACATACATACATGCATACATACGTGCGTATGCACACACGTACATACATGCATGCATACATACATACATACATACATACATACATACAGTCAGACAGACAGACAGACAGACAAACATGCATACATACATACTTACATACATACATACATACACATGTACATACATACCTGCATGCATACATACATACAGATACATACATACATAATATACATACATAGGTCTACATACATGCATACATACGTGCGTATGCACACACGTACATACATACACACCAGCATACATGCATAATACATACATACATACATACATACATACATACATACATGGATGTCGGATACATAGACAAATGGATGTTTTACTCATTTTTATTTCTTCCTTCATACATTACGCTCGGGGGGTCATGTCTTTGCTTAGAATGAGAAATAAAAGAAAGGTTGACATCTTTACAAAAAGTGAAAATAAGAGAACGAGACTGAGTTCATCATCTCATCTTCGTGTTCATGGGCATATGTACAAATAACAACAACAATTCTTCCTTTGTTATTCTCTGCAATGATAAACATAACTATTCTCAACTGCAGCTATATCAATTATTCTTGATCGTTATAGTAGTAGTAGTAGTAGTTGTTGTTGTTGTTCTCGTAGTTGTAGCAGTAGTTGTTGTTGTTGTGTTGTAGGAGGAGGAAGAGGAGGAGCAGCAGGAGCAGTAGTGGTACGAACAGCAGCTGTACTTTGTAGTAGTAGTAGTAGTAGTAGTAGTAGTAGTAGTAGTAGTAGCAGCAGCAGCAGCAGCAGCAGCAGCAGCAGTAGTAGTAGTAGTAGTAGTAGTGGCAGCAGTTCTATAACTAGAAATAATCTTCTGATGTAATCGGTGTAGCTGTTGCTATCACTACTCAGTTTGTTTATAATTGCTACCGTATGTTGTTGTGGTTACTGCTGGTGGTGGTGGTGGTGATGTGGTGGTGGTGGTGGGTGGTGGTGGTGGTGGTGATGATGATGACGGTAGCAGCGGCGGCGTCGGCGGCGGCGTGGAGGTGATGCTGATAGTGATCGTGGAGGTGATGCTGATAGTGATGGGCGTGGTGTTGGAGGTGGTGGCAGTCATATAGTCATGGTGCGTGATGATGTTGGGAGTGGGGGGGGTGATGATGGTAGTCATAGTGGCGGGTGGTGGAGTAGTGGGATGTTGGGAGTGGGGGGCGGCGGGGGGGTGGTGGTGGTGGTGGTGGGTGGTGGTTGGTGATGTTGTGAGGGGTCGTGGTGTACTGATAGTAGTTGATGGTGATGTTGTTGATGTTGTTGTTGATGTTGTTGTTGTTGTTGTTGTTGTTGTGGGTTAATGCTGGTGGGGTGATGGTGACGGCGGCTGCGGCGGCGGTGGTGGTGGTGGTGGTGTTGGAGGGGTCGTGAGGGGTCGTGACTAGTACTGATGGTGATGATGGTGATGTTGTTGATGTGTGTTGTTGTTGTTGTTGTGTGTTAATGCTGGTGGTGGAATTGTGGGTGATGGTGACGGCAGTGGGGGGGTTTGGGGTGATTGTGGCGGCGGGGAGAAGTAGTTGATGTTGCAGGTTCTGATGACGATGACGATGACGACGATAATGGCGATGGTGAGCGGTTAGCAGTGCTAGTTGCAACGGTGAATAGCAATCGCCGACCTTGGTGATGACAATAGGAATGATGGCGGTTGTGGTAGTAGTTGTGGTGGTGATGATGTTGATGGACGTAATGGTGATGGTAAGCTGAGAAAGGGGTGGGGGTAGGGGGTGGGGGGTGGGGGGTGGAGGGTGGAGGGTGAGGGTTAGATGGGTGGGGGTGAGGGGTGGGGGGGGGTAGGGGAGGGGGTGGGTGAGGGTGTGGGGTGTAGAGGGGAGGGGGGTGTAGAGGGGAGGGGTGCAGAGGGTAGACGTGGTGCTCACCTTCCAGCCTGCCTGACAGGTGCAGGTCTCAGTGGAGGGGTGGGGGTGAGGGGTGGGGGGTGAGGAGTGGGGGTGTAGGGGTGGGGGGTAGAGGGGAGGGGGTGTAGGGGGGGGTGGGTGGAGAGGGGGGGGGGGGTGTAGAGAGGAGGGGGTGGAGAGGGTGGACGCGATGCTCACCTTCCAGCCCGCCTTACAGGTGCAGGTCCCAGTGGAGGGGTGGGGGTGAGGGGGGGGGGTGTAGAGGGGAGGGGGATGGAGAGGAAGGGGGTGGGGAGGAGAGGGGATGGAGAGGGGAGGGAGAGGGGAGGGGGTGGAGGAGAGGGTGGACGCGATGCTCACCTTCCAGCCCGCCTTACAGGTGCAGGTCCCAGTGGAGGGGGGGGGGGTGAGGGGTGGGGGGTGAGGGAAGGGGGTGGAGAGGGAAGTGGGGGGTGGAGGGGGGGGGGGGGGAGGGGGGGTAGGGGAGGGGGGGTGGAGGGGGTGGGGGTGGAGAGGGTGGACGCGATGCTCACCTTCCAGCCCGCCTTACAGGTGCAGGTCCCAGTGGAGGGGTGGGGGTGAGGGGTGGGGGGTGAGGGGTGGGGATGGGGGGGGGGGTGTAGGGGTGGGGGGGGTAGAGGGGAGGGGGTTGTAGGGGAGGGGGTGGAGAGGGGTGCGGGTGTAGAGAGGAGGGGGTGGAGAGGGTAGACGCGATGCTCACCTTCCAGCCCGCCTTACAGGTGCAGGTCCCAGTGGAGGGGTGGGGGTGAGGGGTGGGGGTGTAGAGGGAAGGGGATGGAGAAGGAGGGGGTGGGGAGGAGAGGGGGATGGAGAGGGGAGGGGGAGAGGGGAGGGGTTGGAGAGGGTGGACGCGATGCTCACCTTCCAGCCTGCCTGACAGGTGCAGGCCCCAGTGGAGGGGTGACACTTGGCCCCGTTCTGGCACAGGCATTGGCTCTGGCATTGCTCCCCGTGAGATCCCTCGTTGCACGTGTCCTCACACCTTAGACACACACACACACACACACACACACACACACACACACACACACACACACACACACACACACACAAAGTACACACCTCGGTGCTGGGACTCAAGTCCTTAAGGACATCAAACCAACAGGACTCTTAAACTCACCTCTACCGTGCCGTACCTAAAAAAACAAAATTCCTGAAACCTTCTGCAAGAAAGGCTCCAAGATTCTCAAGACACTTCCAGGACTGTCATGTATTGTGCTGCTTGTGCATACGTCGTGTGTCGTGTGTCCTATGTACGTCTTGTAGAATTAAGTATGTGTGTTAGCGTGAGCTAGCGTGCGTGTGTGCGTGCGTGCGTGTGTGCATGTGTGCGTGTGTGTTTGTGTGTGTGTGTGTGTGTGTGTGTGTGTGTGTGTGTGTGTGTGTGTGTGTGTGTGTGTGTGTGTGTGTGTGTGTGTTTTTAAAAATAGTCAGTACAATTTTGAGTTAATCTGACAATAAATTGGTTTCAGTCAGTCAGTTTTAAAAATATGTGAAATAAAACTCAAATGCATTCGTCTAAAACAACCAACGATTCAAGCGGCAAATTCGATCTTGATGTAGCAATCCTAGGCACAGAAATAGTATGCCACGAAACAAATAGCAAGTATGTTCAACATCGTTCAAGTGCATTTGGAAT
>JADBJO010004742.1:70000-72500 GCA_016801955.1 Conus betulinus | reverse complement strand
ACCACGACAGAGGCAAACACACAGACAGACAGACAGAGACAGACAGGGGCAGAGACAGACAGACAGACAGAGACATACAGAGACAGACAGACAGAGACAGGCGACACAGAGGGAGAGAGGGAAGGGACAGACAGACAGAAAGACAGACAGACAGAGAGGGGAGGGAAGGAAGGGGGACAGACACACAGACACACAGAATGAGGCAATAAAAGGCAGACAAACAGAGCAATACGAGCAACCGAGCGAGACAGACAGACAGACAGAGACAGGGCGACGGAGAGGGAGGGAGGGAAAGGGACAGACACAGACACACAGAATGAGGCAATAAAAGGCAGACAAACAGAGCAATACGAGCAACCGAGCGAGCCAGACAGACACACAGACAGCAGCCAGCCAGCCAGCCAGCCGGGAAGACTGTCATGCGTGGGGACACGTGTAACTGAGGGCTGGCACAAAGTAACTCCCCCCCCCCCCCCCCCAGCCCCCCCCCCCACCCCCCCCCCCCTCCCCCCACCCCCCACCCCACCTCGTAAATACTCCGTGGCAATCTCATATTGCTGGGAAAATACCTTACCTACTTTGTGAAACTCGGTCTGCGCGAAAGTAAATTAGGACTGGGTGGAGGGTGTGTGTGTGTGTGTGGGGGGGGGGGGGGGGATTTACCCCCCGTTAAGTGGGGGAACACACAATCTCGTAAACATAGAGAAGGAGAGTTAAGTAACAAACAAACAAAAAAATTTTTTTTTTTAAGAGAAGAAAGAAAAACACCAGAAGAACAATGGGGAGGAAAGACGAACAACACGAAGGAATGAGAGGGGAAGGATCTAGGATGACGGGGGGGTCGGGGTGGTTAGGGGGGAGGGGGGAAGTAGAGGAGGGGGTGGCGAGGTAGAGAGGAGGAGGAGGAGGAGAAAAGATGAGATGATCACGAGGGGGAGAAGACTCAGAAAAAGAATGTCAACAGCCATAGAAACGAGAGCGACGACAGTTGCAGAGAAAGAAAGAAAATAAGAAGAAAAAAAAAAAGAGGGAACCACCACCACCACCATCACCACCGCCGCTGCCACCGCCGCCGTTGCCACTGCCCTCCCACCCCCACCCCCACCCACCCCACCCCCAGAAAAAGAGGGGAAAAAAAAAACACCAGCGACAACAACAACGACAACCACAACACCTACACCAGCATCAACAGCAGCAGCAACTACAACAATGACAAAATGTAGCAACGATGATGATGATGACGACGACGACGACGACGACGACGACGACGACGATGATGACGATGATGTGATGATGACGACAACGACACCCATGACAACGACGATGGTAACGACGACGACGATGATGATTATAATGGTGATGGTGATAACGGTGATGTAGAGGAGGAGAAGGAGGAGGAAGAAGAGGGGAGTACAGAGTGTGTCAGTTGAACGTGGGGCAGCAACGAAAAAAAAAAAAAAATAATAGACAATAGCTCTCTCTCTCTCTCTCTCTCTCTCTCTCTCTCTCTCTCTCTCTCTCTCCTCTGCAAATCGAAGCTCTACATTGCATTTGTGGATTTTTAAGAAGGCCTTTGACTCGGTAAATCGGAATGCTCTGTGGAATGCACTCCGTAAAAGTGGTGTTAATAGTAAATTGTACATGGCTATTAGAGGGGTCTACAATTCGGTGTTTGCATGTGTGCGTGTGAAGAGTGAATATTCAGATTATTTTGATTGTCCAAACGGGGTAAAACAAGGATGCTTGTTAAGTCCACAGTGTTTTCTTTTTTCATAAACGAACTGGCGGTGGAATTGTCCCGCAAAGGAAAACATGGTATCCAGATGATACCTGGAGCAGTTGAATTAGTTTTACTACTGTATGCTGATGATGTTGTTCTTCTGTCCAGAACAGTTGTAGGTTTGCAAAACCAACTAAACGTATTGAAAGAAGAAGCAGACTGCTTAGGTTTATCAGTTAACTTGGATAAGACGAATATAGTGGTCTTTAGAATGGGTGGTCACCTATCAGTGTATGAAAAATGGTCTTATGGAAAGGCAGATGTTCAAGTCTCTCTCTCTCTCTCTCTCTCTCTCTCTCTCTCTCATCTCTCCTGTTTTTGTCTCTTCCCTCTCTTCAGTTTATGCAGGGATGAGAACAAACAACCCCCTTAGGCCCATGCCTTTGTCCATGTTGCTTCTCTACCATCTATTGTTCACGTCCACAAAGAATTCCCCTCCAGCTGCATTCCTCTGCACATCAGCAGTGACACACATTCCTACATGATAATAGCTTAACAAACAACCACATCTCGCCAGATGGACCTCCAATTTTCCCGACGATCTCGGGGGGTCTCTTTACACTGTGCAATCATCCTACAGAAAGCTACGAGAACGTCGTCCGCAGCGCATTCCAACCAGCCTGACAACAGCATCAACACAGTGCCTTACAGCAATACCGACTGTACAAGCAAAAGACTCTCTTAGCACTCGCTTGATTCTCTGTGGTCCTAGAGGAAAAA
>JADBJO010004742.1:42500-45000 GCA_016801955.1 Conus betulinus | reverse complement strand
ACACAGAGCATTTCTTCTTTCCTGTTCTAAAGTACTCCCTGTTCTATAAGAACTGGGAGTACAAAAAAAAAGTCATGGTCATAAGGGGCAGCGAACTCTCAGAGCTTCACCGTGTCAGGAGCACGGCATAAGGTCAGAGTTCGGGGTCACAGCAAAGGTCAAGTTAAGTAACAACAAAGTTAGAATCAGATGAAATCGCCCTGGCTTGTGAGAGGGGAATTTTTTTTTTTTTTTAATGTGGAAACAATACGTGATCCTGGAATTTGGGGTCGGTGACTTAGTTCAATGTCATACGTCAGCAAAAAGAGCTAGCATGATGCGTGATTTGTGGACTCCTTTGTTTCTACGCCATTGGTAGGGCAACAGGATGTTGGAGTGAAAAGTCTAGCAGACGACAGGAAAATGAAGAGTCATGTGGATCGTGCTTGCATAGAAAAAGAAACGGACATGAGACCTGCCCCAGAGTCAGGTATGGTATGGGTCAAGGGCTGGACTGTGCGATGAATATGTTTGGGCACTGGCTGATCCCAGTGCTTTTTGAGTGTAATAGAGGATGGGTCACAATGACCCATGAAAGGTTTCTCGACTTCTAAGCTCACTGGGTCGCCATACATATTCCGGAGTGATATAAAATATGCGTGACTGAACGTAGATATAAAAGTAAGGCGTATATCGCTGGGAAAAGAAATGGATATTGTATGTGTGTGTGTGTGTGTGTGTGTGGGGGGGGGGGGGGGGGGAGTTGTGTTGTGTGTGCATGTGTGTGTGTGTGTGTGTGTGTGTGTGTGTGGTGTGTGTGTGTGTGTGTGTGTGTGTGTGTGTGTGTGGTGTGTGAGCGCGTGCGCGCATGTGTGTACATGTGTACGTACGTACGTACGTATGTATGTATGTGTATATGTATGTGTGCATGTATGTAAGCAAGTATGTATGTATGTATGTGTGTATGTATGTATGCATGCATGTATGTATATAAGTATTATGTGTGTGTGTGCTCGTGCGCGTGCGTGCGTGCGTGCGCGCGAACGCGCGCGCGCGCGCGCGTGTGTGTGTGTGTGTGTGTGTGTGTGTGTGAGCGCGTGCGCGCATGTGTGTACATGTGTACGTACGTACGTATGTATGTATGTGTATATGTATGTGTGCATGTATGTAAGCAAGTATGTATGTATGTATGTGTGTATGTATGTATGCATGCATGTATGTATATAAGCATATGTGTGTGTGTGTGCTCGTGCGTGCGTGCATGCGTGCGCGCGAACGCGTGCGCGCGAACGCGCGCGCGCGCGCGCGCGCGCGCGCGTGTGTGTGTGTATGTGTGTGTGTGTGTGTGTGGTGTGTGTGTGTGAGTGTGTGCGCGCGCGCGCGCGTGTATGTGTGTGTGTGTGTGTGTGTGTGTGTGTGTGTGCGTGTGTGCGTGCATGCGCGTGCGTGTATGTGTGTGTGCGCGCGCGTGCAGTGTGTGTGTGTGTGTCTGTGTCTGTCTGTCTGTCTGTCTGTCTGTCTGTCTCTCTCCTCTCTCTCTCTCTCTCTCTCTCTCCTCTCTCTCTCTCTCTCTCTCTGTGAATATAAAACCCTTCCCGAACGCTCGACCTTCCATACCGAAAAAAAAAAAACAAAAAAAAAAGCATCTGTAATCTAAGACTAGGTTCGAGTGTCGACAGCTGGCAGTCTTGTCAAAGAAACTATCGGTATGACACGACAAGGACAAACCCATACTCGCCCTACATTTATTTCGTTAGATGGCTTGCATTGTAGGCTGTGTCACGAAGTGATCTGTTCGATAGCTTACTACATATGTGGCTTTCTTGAGCGTGTCGATATTTCGCATCGAAATGTGTCGGGTCAATCCGTCATTCCAATTTCAATCAGACACATGTTGTTTTTTTTTTTTAGCTTCGATCTTCAATTCCGCAATCATTTAACTGTGCATACATCCCATTCATTTCTTCGCTTATTTGTCATTGTTTATTCAGCCCTTTTTTTTCTTATTCCCTCATTCATTCGTTCGTTCATTTACTCAGTTATTCATTCTTCGCTCGCTTATTTGTCAATTCATTAATTTGTCATTCATGTGGTTATTTTGCGTTCACTGATACTTTTGTTGTTTTTGCTTGTTTGTTTTTGGTCTATTTTTTCACCTTGTCATTCGTTAATTTAGTCAGTCAGTTTGTTTTTCTCATATAGTCATTCGTTATATTTTAATCACTTGTAATATAACCATACTTTGTTCATTTGCTCCGTCATTTTCATTCATTAATTCCGTCATTCGTTTATTCAGTTATTCGGGTCGTTTAACATCCGTTCATTCGTTTACTCATTAATACATTCATTCGTATTTATCAAAATTCAGTCGACGAATTAGCTCGTGCATTTACAAGGCTTTCATTTATCCTTTTTAACATCTACTCATCCAGTTGTTTCATTCCTTCATGTCGTTCATTCTTCCGTTTATTCATTCCTCTAACCATTTGTTCGTTCGTCTTTTCACTCATTCATACATTCA